>JAJMCJ010000253.1:0-12661 GCA_030572875.1 Wickerhamomyces kurtzmanii | reverse complement strand
CTCTTTTCTTCTTCAGGTAACTCTAATAAAGACTGAGCGATAGACCTTAAATTATCAAATTTTTCAGCACTGAAACCAAAATTTGTTAGGTTGAAGAAACCGTATGTGAATAACGATTTCTCTAAAGTAGCAGCCAATTCCCTTCTTGTTTCTAAACCTTCAGGGCCTTCTACAAATTTCGAAAAGTCGATTGCTTCAAGGCTTATAACTTTACTGTCTTGTTTTGATGGTGCTGCTTCGACAAAAGGACGTACCTTGTATTTCTTCTTGATTACCTCTAGGTCGACATCAACCTGGTATTTGGCTCTAAGTTCATCAATGTCCAATGTAACAGGGATATCTTTAAACGAATCAATCGACATATTTTATCAGTTATTCAGAATTTGAGATATAAATATTGGATTATAAAATATTATTGATAAAAGTCATGATATCGATATAGATATATTTATACACCCTCTATATTTTTTCCACGATTGACGAAAACTGTGGATCGTCATCGCGAAGGCTTCATTTTTAATGTCATCACAATATTTGATCTATATATCGGAGAAGAGGTCACATTGCAAGTCCTGTAAGTATTCACTATAAAGTCACTCATTGGCTTTTATTATTCTAGCATTAGTAGGTGGTTTTAGTTTTATAGTTAACTATCTATGGAGGTCTTACAGAAAAGTTTTAAGTCATATTAAGGGTTCAGGAGGAACTCCGGATGATCACGTGAATAAAATTGAAACGTGAACCGAACCGACCACAGTATCTATATTTTTCTGTCAATAGTATGTTTTATTGAAATCCTACCTTATTAACTAGCGAAAATCAAGTGATTATTTTATCTAGTTTGAAATTTTCGAGCGAACACTCTATCTAATTTGTAAATTTCGCAATGTCACTTGGCCATACTTCGGGCGACCTCTGGATCAACAAAATATGTAAAATACCACAGCTCTTGACCAGTACCACATAAGTAGATTTGTTTGATATATATCTATTATGTTAAGGTTTGTGAGGCTTTATTATTTATATAGCATCACATTTATCTAAACCGTTTTGGTATATATAGGAAAGTATCAAAGATCCTCTCTAAATTTGTATTCTTTGTATTCTTCATAAATTATTCAATTTAAGATCATAGAATTGTTGAATCTGTTACTTAGTAGCTCTTTTGAATCACGTACCTTTGTTTTTTTTTTGTGCTGTTTATTAGGTTCTGTAGTTCTCTGCTGAATTATTGTATCATATACGAGAGTGATATAGTAATGACGAATCATTACACTGCTCTACAAATGGCATTGTCTCCCTATAACGCATAATACTTGCGACACTTGCCGTACGTACTTTTAAAGCCGGTTTCGTAAATCAAATTCCCGAAGCATACACTTACGAGTAATACTAAGAGTCTATATAATCTCGTGTTATAACATTAGGGAAATAATTACAAAATTGCTCTAATTCAATAATCTCAAGGCAAGAAAGAGGTAAAAAACTAATTAATTTTATATTGGCTACAAGATATGGATGTCAGCAAGGCACAAACAATACAATCCTCTTCTTGCATATTCATCACAACTTTAAGACAAAAACAAACTGGCATAATGTGCTCATTCAATTTTTGGGAACCAGTTATTCAATTCTGAACCCACACTTGTATTTACTGAATGCTATACTTGATAAAATGTGGCTTAACTTCACTTTTAATATAAATAGTATTGAATTTTAACCAAGTTGATATTGATTTTTAAATTACGAATCGCTGAGAATGTCTAAAATTGAAGAAAACACGAATTCCGCTGTCTCAATATCATCTTTAGATGAAAAACGCGATTCAAATATTAAAGAAGATGCTATCATAATCCTTGATGAAGGTTCTATGGCAAAGGTATTTCAAAAAAACTTACCTAAATCTGAGGTTTTAGAAGAGGTTGAAGAATTGGTTACATTTCATGGTTTAGAGGAGCATCGTGACCTACTTATACGTGGAGCACTGTTAGCGAATGACACAAAGCTATTGGAATCTGATGAAATCACAGATGAGGAAAAGATATTGATAAAGAAGGAAACTACGCATCCCATCTTATCGCAATCAGCCGGTATGATTCTAACTGCCATATGCTCCTCATTTGCTGCTATAAACTTTGGCATGGATGAGTCTGCTATTGGAGGGGCACAGCTTCAATATCAAGAGCAGTTTAACATTACAGATGCCAATATTAGAGGTCTTGTTGTTGCGGCACCATATTTAGCTGCCGCTGTGTTTGGAACGACCTCTACTATTTATCTTTCAAAACATTTAGGTAGAAAATGGATCGTTTTTATCAGTTCTTTTATTGGTCTCACCGGATCTCTATGGCAAGCTTTCTCAAATGGATTTGCCTGTTTATTAGTTGCAAGACTGTATCTTGGAATTGGTATGGGATTATCTTCTGCTATAGTTCCACTATACTGTGCTGAATGTGCTAAGGAAAATAGTAGAGGTGCTATTTTAATGTTGTGGCAAACTTTTATTGCATTGGGTGTCATGTTAGGATCAGTATTCAATCGTGCGTTTGTAAACATAGAAGGCTCACTATCTTGGAGGTTGATGATAGGTTCGTCTGCTGTACCACCTTTTATAACTGCTCTGTTGATTTTGTTTCCTCCCGAATCTCCAAGATGGCTTATTGCAAATGATTATTACAAAGAATCTTTAGAGTCTTTATTGAGATTGAGAACTTCCAAAATATCTGGTGCAAGAGACTTTTATATATTATATGAATCTTTGAAATTTGAAAAAGAACTCAGTCCAAAGCTCTCATCCTTAAATCAACTAAAATCACTCTTTTCGAATAGAAGAAACAGATTTGCGATTATTGCATCTAGTATTGTTGTTTTAGGTCAACAGTATGGTGGTGTTAATATTTTAGTGTCTTATACGACAACAATCTTGACTAATTCTGGAGTTGACAGTGTCACTGCGATTGCAGGCTCAATCGGTATAGGTGGTGGTTGTTTCCTGGCCACTTTCTTATCATCACAATTAATCGATAGATTTGGAAGACGAACGATGTTACTAGTTACATTGCCTATGGAAGCTATCTGCTTGTTCTGGTTGGGGGGGGTGTTAAATGTCGTTGATGACCAAGTAAGACTAGGTGCTGGTTTAGCAGCAATGTACACTTATGTTCTATTCTATGGTTTAGGTATTGGCCCTGTTAGTTTTACAATCGTTGCAGAGTCCTCATCCATTTCTGTTAGGGTTGCACATAGTGCCTTTTGTATGTCATTCAATTGGCTTCTAGATTTCTGTTTAAGTATGACATGGCCTCAAATGAATACATCAATGACTACATCAGGTGGTTTATATTTTTATGGCGCTATGAATTTGGTTGTTTTTACACTTGCTTACTTCTTTATTCCAGAAACTAAAAAGTATACGTTAGAAGAATTGGATGAAGTCTTCAAAGAGGGAGCTTTGTCATTCTCCAAGAAAAAGTTTCAGAATATCTACAATAAGAAGACAGCTTGTCCAAATCTTTAATTACTGTTTTTTGGCTTTGTTGAATTTTAGAAATTCTTTGAGTAATAACTTTTCTTAGTCAAATATAATGTCATAAACCGAAAATGTTCATTTGTATTTGATGATGTAGTATAATATTATCAACTAAAGTCATAACATATTTTCTCTATAAAAATACACTGCCAGCTTATGAACACATAATTACTAGTACTTAAACTTGATAAAGCAGGGGTCTCAGTAATTATGTAAAATTCAATTGAAAACTAGGAGTTTTTTTTAGGTTCATTACATGTTTTGATTGATACTGGTATACGACTACGACATGACGTTTGAAAAACCTTTGCACCACATTTCTATTTCAAGGAAAATCAAATCAATTAGTCCGGAGAATACAAGATATGATGATATATATAAACACAAACCGAAGATAATATATCTAATAAAAATGGTCGACTTGAATTGCTACGCTGATGTTTGTTTGATTCCTGTAAGTCTATTTAGTATATATTTAAATCAATTTATGTTTACCAACAAAAATACTAGGTGGGAACAGGTACTGCGTCTGTTTCTGATTATATTGCTGAAGTTGAGCTATTGATTCAAAAGAGTGGATTGAAACATACATTACATAGTGCTGGTACCACCATTGAAGGCAAGTGGGATGACGTATTTGGACTGATCGGAGAAATGCACGAATTAGTTCATTCAATGGATGTGTTAAGAGTCCAAAGTAGTATTAGAGTTGGCACAAGGTAAGAATTTTTTATTGAGGAAGGTTTTTACTTTACTAACAATCACTTAGAACTGATAAAAAACAGAGTGCACAAGACAAAGTCGACACTGTATTAGAGAAAATTGAGAAGTTAAGAAAATAAATAAAATTTATGACTTGGGAAGAATTGTAAAACTACGATTTATTTCTAGAATTTCAAACCGAAAAATAATTCCTAATATACAAATTACCTATAACCGATATATAATATATAAAAAATAAACCCAAATAACATACAAATTCTTTCAAAATTAATTGACTTAAGCTGAAGTAGATGAAGAATATTTGGTAACAGCACGGGTACCTTCAGAAACAGCATGTTTAGCTAATTCACCTGGTAAAATTAATCTAACAGCAGTTTGGATTTCTCTAGCAGAGATGGTAGATTTTTTGTTGTATGCAGCTAATTTTGAAGCTTCACCAGCAATTCTTTCAAAGATATCATTAACGAAAGAGTTCATAATTGACATAGCTTTTTGGGAGATACCAGTATCTGGATGGGTTTGTTTTAAAACTTTATAGATGTATGATGAGTAAGTTTCTTTTCTAGCTTTTGATCTCTTTTTTGGAGCATCCGATGATGAAGAGGTTTTTTTAGCAGCTGGTTTTTTTTCAGCAGGAGCTTTAGAAGCAGGTTTTTTTTCAGCTTTTGGTGCCATTGTAAATTATAGTAATAACAGAAGATTTAATTATTGAGAAAGAAAAGAAGGAGAAAAAATATGAATAACAAAACTTTTGGAAAGTGGAAAACTCATTGTTTATATAATGGAAAAAACAAACGCGGTCGGTTGTATATAAACCTAATTGTTTTCATTTCATGAGCGTATTGTGTTCCTATAATTACGCGTTTCAAAGAATTTATCAGAATGTACGCAAAGCATGGTAAATCGGTCTGAAATATACATCCCATGTGTAAATTACGGTTTTTACCGTGATGAGAGAAACACATATATGTGTATTTATGGGAATAGTGTTAAGATAGAACCTGGCTTCGTCTATGCATTACACTAAAAATGTTGAAGAAAAAAAGAATATAAATAACATAATTTCCTTATTTTATAACAATTTATTATAAGATTCCCCTTTCTTCTTTTCTTTACAAGTTCTTCAACTTATTTAAATTAAATAAAAATATTATCTATAAAAAATGTCAGGTGGTAAAGGTGGTAAAGCCGGTTCAAGTGACAAAGCTTCTCAATCAAGATCAGCCAAAGCTGGTTTAACTTTCCCAGTCGGAAGAGTTCATCGTTTTTTAAGAAAAGGTAACTACGCTAAACGTGTCGGTTCAGGTGCTCCAGTTTATTTAACTGCTGTCTTAGAATATTTAGCTGCTGAAATTTTAGAATTAGCTGGTAACGCTGCCAGAGATAACAAAAAAACTCGTATTATCCCAAGACATTTACAATTGGCCATCAGAAATGATGAAGAATTGAACAAATTACTAGGTCATGTTACTATTGCCCAAGGTGGTGTTTTACCAAACATTCACTCAAACTTATTACCAAAAAAATCTGCTAAAGCTGCTAAAGCTTCTCAAGAATTATAAATTGTTATAAATACAATTTGTAAATTATAATTAACTCAGTAAAACTGAGTTATTTTTGTATATTATGGGTTTAGTTTAGGTGGATACTAATTTATTATTTGGAAAATATGACTAAATCGTAGACCTCGAAGGATTTGATACAAGTTGGCACGATGGTACAACATTTTATAGTATTAAGTTTTTATTCTCCAATAACCAGCACAAACAAACCTTTTTAATGAATATCAGCTATAATGTCAACCACTATATTAATAACAGAAACTAAAACTTCTACACCTACTAAAACAATAACAATGAATTCCAAATATTCTTCATTTGAGTGACCAAGTTGTTCCTTCAACATTTGTAACAAGTCAGAAATAACTTCTAACCTTTGATTTAATAAAGCTACCCTTTGGTTGATTTCTAAATAACCTCTTGTCGCTTGATAGATTGGTTCCAGATGTGGTTCCGACCACATTATTTCGGGCGAATCCAAAACTGAGCCATGCAGATTGATATTAATTCTTAATATAAACAATTCTCCAATACTTTTCATAATCTCATCTTTAGTCATACTAACTTTACCAGTTAAGGCTATTTGTTGAGGAATGTTTTGTGTATCTTCGATGGTATTGTCTACTAATTCTTCAAACAATGAAATCTTAACGGACTGTGAAATGGCATGAGAGATTGATAGCTTAATCATGTAATTTGAGCCATCCCTTAACGTTATGAAGTCATTGTAAATTCTGGGTTGATAACTCTTTGTAATATAATAATTAAACTCTTCTACCTGAATATCTTCATTTGCTAACTTCTCATTCTCAAAATTTGCCAAATCATTTAGAAAATATTGTTCTTCTCGTAGTGTGAATCCCCACATAACAATGACACCATACTCAAATACAAAAAGATCTGTTTGCCTGTCATTTAGCTTGATTTCGCCACCTTCATCATCTAGTCTAATCAAATCTTCCATCTGATGATGTTTAGAGTCTCCTCTCCAATCTTTATAAGTGAACGGAGAGTACAGACATTCATCAAATAATTTGGGATGTGTATTGTGAGTCCGTTTACGGTCTTTCAGCCATCTGATAAGCTCTTTCATTTTGTACGAACTTGCCGTACAATAAGCTGTGACCCTTGGTAATAGATCTCGTTGCTTTTTCCCCAATCTCTCAGCATCTTTTCTTGCAGGAGTATCTTTAATTCTATTAACCTGAGAGTATACGTCTCTATCACCATTAGCATCCAGTATCGCTCGATCATCGCTGATGGGCTCTTCGGGTAAAAGCTTGAGTTTTTGGGATGTTCTTGACGTTCTTTGTGGACCTATTCTGTTTTCTAATGTATTGGAAGTGCTAACTTTTTCAGCACTCCTTGAGGGATGATGAGGCCTTTGGTAAATCTCAGCACTAGATTTTCGCAGAACATTTTGATGATTTTGATTCTCTGTGGCACTTTCTGGTAATAATACAGTTGATTCAGTCGCCATCTTGTTATATGAGTCTCTTTGTTTAGAAATAGTTATTGTTGTGTAGATGTCTGTCTCCCATTTTACAAAACAAGCTCATTGGGATTCGATGAGATTACCCGGAGTTTTAATAATATTCTTAAAAATTTTTTTATATAAGAAAAAAAATTTAGAAAACATCTACAAGAATAATACAATAAAATTGAAGAACTTCAACCAAACAGCGGTTATTTTCAATCTTGTTTGTGTTCTTTATAAATAAATAGATCTTTTTTTTTGATGGGAAAAATCAAGACAACAAAGTCGCACAAGCGCTTCACATTTTCTTCTTTTAGAGAGAGAGTTGAATCGATCAAAATTGAGCCAGCTAGAAAGTTAGATAAAAAAGCTCATGATTATGTTGACTCTTCTCATTTCTTGGCTTCTTTTGAGCATTGGAAAGAGATCAATATTTCAGGAAGATTCACAGACTTTGTCGACCAAACTGAGAGTCTTTGCCAAACTCTACCGCAGATATTATATCATCAAGATAGACTCTTTGATTTATTGGAACAGCATTTAGATTATCAAGACGAGCAGTCATTACAACCTTTAGCAGACTTATTGGCACAGTTTTGTCACGATTTGGGTCCTGACTTTTTTAAATACTATGAAAGGTCTGTCAACATAATTATTAAAATTGCTTTAGAGAAAAAAGATTCTGATTGTTTAGAATGGAGTTTTAATTGTTTAGCTTATATCTTCAAGTACTTGTCGAAGAAATTATCCTCAGATTTAATCCCAACATTTACCTTGTTATTACCATTACTGAATTCGAAAGATTATTTGTCAAGATTTTCTGCTGAAGCTCTTTCATTTCTTATTAGAAAATGTCAGCCTGATCACTTGAGCGAATTTGTTAAATTCACCTTCAAAGACTTGACAAATCAATCTTATTGCAACTCTTTAATAACGGTATATTCAGAAGCTATAACCTCAACCACAGGTACCATTCATTCAAGATCGGAATTAATAGTTCAAGTTTTATTACAAAATTCATTCAACTCAGATTTAAAATCAATTTCAATATTATCTGATATTCTTTTAATAGTTCTGAATCACGGTTCAAACGAAGTTCTAGAGCCAATTTATACATTAGTTATAAACGAAATTAACAAAATCCTAAATGAAGAAACAACTGATCCGGTGCAATTGAGATCCATCACTTATTTGCTGATAACTTTATCATTTGCTCAGAGCGGTAAAAAAGTTCCTAAATGGAATTCCATCACAGATTCAATTGATTTATTATTAACTAAGGATATCAATGATATTTCATTATCCGAATCAATTGTCCATTTGTTTTCAATTGTTTTACGTAATTGTGAAATTAAGTACTTAACTCAATATCATGTTCGAATGTTTGAATATTCTATGAAATTGAACGACGGACTAGTATTTCTACCATTCATTGAAATGTCATTGAACCTTACTAAAGAAAAGACTATAGCTTTTAGTGGTAAATTCATACAGGACTTTATAAATAGAAATTGGTTGAAATATGAAGAACAAATTGCATTTTTTTTAACGAACTTATCGGAGAAACATTTAATTTCTTACAATACACCAGAACATAACAAATTAACAATTATAATCACAAACGAGTTTTATCAAAACGTTTTGTCATATTTAAAATCAACAAAAATTGACTCTTATGATTCATTACGTGATATTTATTGGAGACTATTAATTTTGAAGCATTCTCGCTTTAATGACTCCGGTATATTACTAGGATTCTTGAAAGAGTTAACGGATGATGATTTCAGATTTAAAAACAAATTTTCACAAGATCTTACAGGTAATGTTTTACAGGCTTTAGCAGTAAACAAAGCCCATTCAGTGGACATTTTACGCATAATCATCAAAAACTTTGAGAGCTTCAGCTCTAGCTCTCCATTTGTCGATGGTTCGTTAGCTTACATTAATTCAATACGTGGGTTCGATGATTCAATTAATTTGTTGAAGGAACAATTGAATGCCTTCGTATTGTCAGTTTCGAAAAATTTATCGCTTCCAGATCACAAAATCCGTCACGCTTCAATGCAATTAATTATTTCATCATATGAAGTCACAAATACTAATGTTTCTGATTTATTCTATCAATGTCGTTTAATTGAAGAGATTCCAACGTCTATAACAACTGCGCGTGACATCGCATTGAGAATCAGAAACCTGGGAAACGAGTTTTCAAAAACAGAAATAAATTCAGTAATTTCTAATTTCATTATAAGATTTATATTTGGTCAGTTATCTGTTAGATTTTCTCCAACTTGGGAAGCAATATTTGAAATTATTCCGTTAATTTTAGGAAAAAACGAGGAACTAATATGGATATTGTCGTATGATTTCATTAAGTATAATTATGGGGAAGACTCATTTGAATATTTTGAGACTAAAATAGATGAAGAACTCCTATCAGACACATGGTCACTCACTGAACAAAGATTGAATGAGAACATTATTCACGCATACAAAAATTTTGAAAGATATTTCAATATCAAATCATCAATAATTTCTTATGCCGAACAAAAAAGAAGCGATGTTACATATTCAGAATTCATGAGGGGTCAGGCTGTTAAAGTTTTGAAGAAGATACCATTGGTTGCAGAAAAAAGATCGCGCTATTTAGTTCCGTTTGTGTTGCATGACATTGAAGAAGAAAATGACAATGACGACCAGGATGAAGAAACTGAGAATGAAGAAACCGATGATGAAGACGAAAATCAAGAAGATAGATCACCAGAAGAAAATCAAATTTTGTTAAGTAGAAAAGAATCATCTAGTAACTCGTCCAAGTGGACCACTAAAGACAGAAATTCGATTATAGAATTATTTGAAAAATTCAAGAATCTCAAAAACATATATAAAGCTGATGAGCTTTATTTGCATTTATTACGACTGTTGTCAAACAGAAACACAGAGGTTCAAAAATTAGCTTTGGACTGTATTTTTGGATTCAAAAACTCCCATATTAACAAGTATAGAGATAATTTGAAAAATTTACTTGACGATACTATTTTCAGAGATGAGATTTCAAAATTCATTACAAGAGGCGAAACAAATATTATAGAAGATTCAGATGTTGATGATCTAATGCCAATTGTTCTAAGAATCTTATTTGGTCGTGTACAAACAATAAAAACAAGTGGTATGAAACAGGGTAGAAAATTTGCTGTTATAACTGTTTTACCAAATTTGAAACATAGATTTATCATAGACTTTCTAGCTCTGGGTACTGAGAGAATCAATTTTTCCAATTTCTTTGAAAATGAAAACATTATTGATAGAAAACTTATCAATGAGACCCTTTTGAGGCGTATTGTTGGTTTTCTTAACCTTTTAACAGATGTCAACGGTATGCTTGGTAAAAATTTTGCAAACGTTTTAGAAACTACAGTACAGCCATTAATTTATTCTTTATGTGTTGCACAGTTCGGTCTTGATAATAATTTTTTTGAAAGTGGTTCGAATTTAGAGAAAACTGCCCGTACAATAAGACAGAATGGTATGAGATCGTTAGTCGAACTCTTTGAGTTATTAGGAGAAAGCTTTGACTGGAGTCAATACATTGGTGTTATTTACACTCAAATTATGAAACCTCGTTTTGCAAAATTTGAAGATGAAAATCTTCAACAGCCATCAGCGTTGATGAAATTAATTCTTAGTTGGACAAATTTCAAGAGCCATTATTTGTACTTATATACCGACGATTATCAGCCAGCTAGATCTTTGTTGTCACTTTTGGCTAATGTCAATGCCAAGGATTCCGTTATTGCTACAGTTCTTGATTTTTCTAATATACTTATCACCTCACCATCTAAAAAAAATAAGTATCAGGGTTTGATCAAACTTGTTATTGAATCATCACTTCAGAATTTACCATTACTTTTTGATCGTATTGCGAACAAGGAAGTTAATTCCAAAGCTGTTTTACTTTTATTGAATTTAACCGAAAATGGTTATGTTGAAGATAATGAAACAAAGAAAGCATTGATTACAGCACTAACAAGGGCTCTTGATAAATCACATAGTCATGTTGATATCAAAGATAAGGTGAACATTCTTAAATCTTTGGCTTCTTTAGTTGAAAACTTCGATTGCTCATTCGATGAAATCAAACCATTATATGAAGTCTGTTCGAAATCATTCAAAAATTATGCAGAGCGCAAAATAAGACAAACAATAGTTGCAGTATTTGTAAGTATCGGAAAAAGATTTCAGCAGCTTGAAATTGTGGGCACGATTGTCGATGATTTAAATGCATATTCGACAAAACGTATGGAAGAGTATGATTTTGATAGAAGACTCAATGCATTCAAGTTGGTAAACGACCAAGAGTATAACAATCTCACTGCATTGCAATGGCTGCCTATAATTAATTGTGCACTTTTTTTTGTTAATGATGAAGCAGAACTAGCTATTAGAACAAACGCAAATTACACACTTTGTCGTTTTGTTGATGCTTTTTCAAATAAAGAATCTAGACCAATAGAATACCTTCATTTGTTTAAAGATGTCCTATTACCTAATTTACGTCTAGGTCTACGCAAGGCTTCAGAAGTTGTTCAGACCGAATATGTTTCTGTCTTGTCACATATTATTTCAAGTGCTAAATATTTCGAAGATTTTGATGATATGAAAGTATTGTTATTCAAAGGTGATGAAGAAGCCAATTTCTTTTCGAACGTAAACCATATTCAATTACATCGTCGTCAAAGAGCTGTCAGAAGGTTAGGTGAAGTTCGTGACCAGCTGTCAGAGAGTAGTATATCCCACTATTTGATTCCAATTATTGAACATTATGCGTTTTGCTCTGATGAGAAACTACGTAACATTTCAAATGAAACGGTTGTTACAATTGGCCTCTTGGTTTGCCGAATGACTTGGACTCAATATAAGGCACTGTTGAGAAGGTATATTTCGTATATTAAACAAAAACCTGAATATTTACGTGATACCATACATTTAATAGTTACTGTTTCTAACTCTCTTCTCACGTCAGTACAGTCAAGAAATAAAGGATCAGAATTTGATGTCATTCAGAATCTCCCTTCAAAAATTGAGGAGATTGACTCATACATTATTAAAGAGCTATTTCCAGTTTTGACAAAAACATTAACTACTCGTAATGATGATACTGTTATTTTCAGAGTTCCATTGTCGGAGGCATTAACATCACTGATTATGTGTTTATCAAACGATCGTATTACTACAGAACTGCCTGGTATTTTGACCAGTGTTTGTCAGATAATGCGGAGTAGATCAGAGGAGTTGCGTGATTCTATTAGAAAGAATTTAGCTAAAATGGCAAATATATTAGGTTCCCATTACTTCAAGTTTATTTTGAAAGAG
>JAJMCJ010000252.1:0-12706 GCA_030572875.1 Wickerhamomyces kurtzmanii | reverse complement strand
TGTAGTTGACACAGACATGCTGAAAAGAGCTGAGCTGAACTGAACTCAGCTGAAATGAACTCAGCTGAAATGAACTAAACTGAGATGAACTAAGCTTAACTACACGGAGGGTTGAAATTATCAAATTTCCGCAGCCGGCTGAATCAGTTATACCTGTCTAGAATATCTCCGTTTTACGTAAACTTATTGGGTAACGTATTTACATGTTAGGGTAGACCCTGTTATTACTCTACTTCTCTTTCTTGATTAAGAGTAAAAAAAAATGTAAACAGAAGCACTCATGCTGGGGGTCGAACCCAGAATCTTCTGATTAGAAGTCAGACGCGTTGCCATTACGCCACACGAGCTTCGGTTGGAGAAAAGGAGCGAACTTCAAACAAATGGTGATTATGTTTCGATATAATACTAAAATGCTAAACGTTATTCAAGCAGTACTTTAGTAATTGTTTAGAGAGATTTAAGTCAGACCAATGCGTCTTGTTAATGACTAAAGCTAAGAGTTACTGGAAAACCTAAAATTCAAAAAGGCTATTTCACAGGGAACATCAATAACAGTCTCTCACTAAAACGATTGTAAGCCGTTAACCATAATCGAAAGAAAAACATACGATAAAGGATTATCTGAGACGAACTAAATAAGCCCGGTGATTAGCTAGTTATTAAAGTCTAGGGTACTTTTGTTTCACGAAATTTAATTTCACAAGTTTCAGCCTTACAGATTTAATATAATTGTTTATCTGAGTATATAGAAAAAAATGTTACACTATCAAAATATTCAGTTTGATAAGATGATTCCGTTACTCTTTACTGCTTCGAATGCATTTGATGAAAACTACTCTAAATCAAAAGATTGTGGTTTCTCATTATGACTCTGTTCATTAATGTTTTGGAAGTCCAGTGGAAATTATGAGTTGTTATCTCTTTTACTGATAAGAAACGTCAATGCTAAATTACGTCTTTTAAGTTGTTATGATTTGTCTTATTTTTGAGTCACGCATTTAAGTTTCGAACACATATGAACAGTTTGTTAACTCAAGACCAATCGATAGGCAAATATAATAACAACATGTATCGTAGTGTGCCTGAAAAACCGTAAAGACATTATTCACATTTTACGTTCAGCATAAATCGAAGACTAAGCAAATAGAGTATGTACAGAACTTTAGCAAAGAATATTACAACTTATATTCCGGTTTTTAACTTTTTATAACTTGTAAAAGTTATTAATTGTATTAATATATTATTTAAATTAGAGAAAGGGTAAAATAGTTTTTAAAATATATAATAATTAGATATAAAGTTATATGTTATGATTATTAAGGCTATTTAATCAGAATTATAAAATAATGAGATAAGAATAATTGATAATAAAGAAATATTAATATTAATTTGAATAATAAATAGAGTAATAGATAAATTGAATAAAAGGTAGATAGAATAAAATTATAATGAGCCACTTTCTTTTAAACTTTTATCTTGTAATTATGATACAAATAGGAAGGTATTTGGAATAACATAAGTAAAACAATCAGCTTAAACACTGAAATATCCGTGATAGTTTAGTGGCTAGAATTACCGTTTGTCGTTTGACAATTCATGGTAGACCGGGGTTCAATTCCCCGTCGCGGAGCCTATTTTTTTTATTTTTACTTTGCATTGGTAAGGTATGTCAGTCGATCTATGTCTCTTTCAGCCAGAAACTTAACAGGATTTTAGAAAGTTTGAGCGTGTTCTACTTAGTTCTTTTGAAAGATAAGATCCTCAATAACGAGTGGCCTAAAATTCCAAAAGGGTGACAATTGTGAATAAGCTTGATTCCCTGAATCTTTTGTTATTATTATATCTGTAAGATAAGTACACTTTTTTTTTTCTGTCAAGAATCATTTGTAGCTTAAAATAGGACTCGTAATTTAATCTGGAACAATTAATATCAAATCATGACAGAAAAACAATTGCAATAATGTGTATTATTTGCAGCCCTCTGCAACTTTTCCCAGATTCTTTTTTAGATACTTATATAATCAATCAAGTTATTCAACTTTCCTTTGTGATTGCCTATCTTTGATAAGGAATATACAAGTGAGAATAAGGATTGCGTAAAACTGAAAGTTTATAAAAAAAGAACTTCTGGTTTCAATCTTACCAATTATTGAACCGTCAAGCATATTAACAGGTGAACATGACTAAGTTAGATTGGAAAGAGTTGGCAGCAAATAAAAGGGAATATGTACTAAAACAGATCCCAGCACAGTGGATTTTAAAACATATTCCAACAATTGAGGAAGAACCAAACACATGCGAGTATTTAGACAAGATTTTACCAAATGAAGTTGTTGAAATTACAAATTCAACAGTTATTGAGTTATCTAGGAGGATCTCGAAGGGCGAGCTAACTTCTTTAGCGGTTGTCACAGCTTTCTGTCATAGAGCTGCTCTATGCCATCAAATATTGAATTGCTGCTCTGAAATTTTTTTCGATAAGGCTATTGAAAGAGCCAAACAGTTGGATGAATATTTTATTCAAAAAGGTAAGACAATTGGTCCTTTACATGGTATTCCAGTGTCATTAAAAGATCAAGTCAACTTGGAAGGATTAGATTCTGCAATTGGTTATGTTTCATATTTGAATAATCCAATCAAAAAAGAAGACACATCGATCATTACTAGATCATTATTAAAATCTGGAGCTATTTTTTATGTTAAAACAACTGTTCCAACGGCTATGATGTCCTGTGCAACTTTTTCAAACATATATGGCCACACTAAAAACTCTATCAACAGAGATTTATCATGTGGAGGTAGTTCAGGCGGTGAAGGGGCCTTAATCGGTTCACGTGGTTCTTTAATTGGTTTCGGAACAGATCTTGGTGGTAGTATTAGAATTCCATCTGCATTCAATGGAATTTTTGGATTAAGGGGATCAACTGGTAGATTTCCTTATGGTAAGGTCACTAATTCGATGGCTTTTCAACCTTGTGTTCCATCAGTCATTGGTCCAATGGCTCAAAGTATTGAAGATTTAGAATTGTTGTCAAAGGTCATTCTTTCTTCAAATAACTCAATCTATGATCCAAAGTGTTTACCAATTTTTTGGAAAGAAGTTAAACTATCCCTAAACGACTTAAGCTTTGGCATACTCAAATGGAATAAAGCCATTATGCCTCATCCGCCGATTCAAAGAGCGATTGAAATGGTCGTTGAGAAGCTAAATTCAAACCGATATGAAACTATCGAATGGGACCCACCAATCTCTCATAGAACTTTATGTGAAGGAATGAAAGGAATTTTTGAGTCTGATGGCATGCATGAGATTTTGAATGAATGTGCTAAAACTGGTGAACCACCAAACCCCCAAATGACAGGATTACACACCACTAGTGATGAATTAAACGTTCGTAGCCATTGGGACCAAAGCGAAAAACAATACTTCTCAAAACTTGAATATGATAAATACTGGATGGTTGAAACTTCAAGATTAACATCATCTGGGAAACCAGTAGATGCATGGATATCACCAGTTTGGGAATCTATGAGCTTTAAAATATCTTCAGGTACACCAGCCCCAAGGTATTCTGTTAGTTACACAGCACCAATAAATTATTTGGATTACGTTTCTATCGTATTTCCTGTTACAAAAGTTGATAAGAATGTTGACGTTATCGATAAGAATTATAAACCAATAAACAAGGAAGACCAGCATAATTATAATAAGTACGATCCTGAACTTTATGATAAAATGCCAGTTGCTCTTCAAATTATTGTACCAAGGTATCAAGAGGAAAAGGCTATACAATTGGCTAAAATCGTTTCTGCCGCTATTGCTTCAAGTTAGATACGAGGTTCATGATCTGTAAAGACTTTTAGTGATCGAACTGCTTTTGAACACCCTCATTTGTTTTACAGTGGGGGCTCTATCTTTGTTCATTTGCTGCTATTTATGATTTTGAATACAAATTTTTATGCTCAAATCTGTTTAATATAACGAATAGATATTGTACCATATAATTTGAAAAGTCGCGGAATTGATGTCTCGAATTTTTTTAAATTTTTGCAAACCACTGCTCAACTAATAAAAAAAACTTAATAACAAATACAAAAGTTGAGATTTAAAAACAGATTCCAACTCCGTTAACTTCAACATGACAATTTAATTCATTCAAATGTAAGTTGAATTACTATATAGCAATTTTTTCATATAAACTGTTCAATTCAAAATACCAATCATTTAATAATTGAAGTCTATTTGTATTATTCGTGATATTATCACTGTTAGCTACAGACGTCATTGGTGGAATCGTCGTCTGTGCAGATGAGTTATTACTTGTGTTCTTTTTCTGTTCAAATTCAATCTGTTTTACTTGAGACAGTTTTTCTTCGACTCTTAAAGGTATAGAGTTAAGAATATTCATTTTCCAATGTTTAATGTCTTGTATTAAATCATTAGAGTTTTTCACGTTCACTGACAAATTGTTTATCATTGACTGATTGATTTTGTTCTTTACTGTTGGCAAGTGCGAAAATACAGGAGGAGGCGATGATGTAGCTGGCGCGCTTTGTTCATTGTCAAGTAATGTTTCTTCAACTGTTGGTTTGCCAATAGACAGATTTCTAAAGTTTTTCAATATTCTTAACTCACTGATATTCGTATTTAATATCTCTGACTTCTCAACAATACACAGAACTTTGTCGACTAAGTCCAGCTTAGCATTACTTAGTTTACCACTCGAAATCAAATTTAGGATCAATTTTTCAACATCTTCAGAATTATTTAATTCTTTTGAAATTTTATTAAATGAGATTTTTTTGAATGGTTTTAAATAGTTAACCAAATAATTGGACTCCATTTTGAATTTTAAATTCGACTTGAAGATGGATAAAAATTTGTCAATCTCAACCGATGATAGCAGTTTATTGAACTCTTTTAAATTTAAGTCTTCAAAGTACTCATAGAGTTTTTTAATATTCAAAATCTCTTGCAGGTTCAAATAAGATTTCAACTCTTGTAACTCAAATGGATTGATTAATTCTTCATTATCTGATAACATTGTAGCGAAAATCAAATATTTTAATAATCTGAACCTTTCTGCAGATGATGATTCGTCAAAATTCTTGAAACTTGTAAGAAAGACTATTCTTGCCTGCTCAAAATTCTCATCCAGCATATATATTTTACCACCACACTCATTTATGATGCCGATAATTTTTGGATTAGAAATCGTCGATTTTATATCTAGTGTTTCAGTATATAGTTCTTTCAACTTGTTAATGTCATTAATCTGCGTGTAATATATAATTTGTAAAGCGATGATTTCCAGGTTGTAAAAATTTTTAGTTGACTCATTATTTGAGCTTTTAATTCTCTTATTTAAATTATTAATTTTCTGAAAAGTTGAGTCATCGTACTCTTTCAAGTACAGATTGAAATAGATCTCTTTCAAACTCGTTTTGAAAAACAACCTCTCATTCAGATCAGGATTAGAATTCAAAATCTCATTGGTTTTGCTGTAGAATTGTTTCAGGAAGCTTAAGTTTGAGGAATTGGAATAGTTGTCCAATATTTTATTTATTGACTCTTCAACATAGTTTTTCTGCAGGTTAGGTATCAGGTTTATGAATTTTGAATAAAGCGCAATGAATTTCTCCAGTTGGTTCTTTTGGAAAGTTATCTTCATACTCTGCTTGACTGACTTAAAAACCCATATATTATACTCTGAAGACTCGATGATATCATTGAACTGTTCAAGAGCGCAATTCGAGTCGTCCTCTTTTAAAGCCTTAGCGCCATAGTATTTGTTCTCCTAGAGACGTCAGTAAAAATCCTGTACAACCTTTCAAGCCCTGTATACAGAAACTCCAAAGAAACACGTACAACTCCAACGTCTGAATCATCCTGGACCATTTCTTGGTCATCATGGACATCACCACTAAAATCATCGTCATCAAACTCAAACTCGTACGAGTCCTCGGCATCTGACATCATGAAGTCACTGTCACTCATTTTCGATAATGAACTAGTGCTCGATTTCAATTGTTTTGTGTTATATGTCAAGTGTACAATTGGTTTACTGTATATACATGGCGGTTTACGCTAAGTACTGTTTCATTTTCTTGATAGAACATTAACGGAATATACACAGGCTCATGGCTCTTAACCATAGCCACGAACTCTAGTACCAGCAAAGATCATTAGAGAGTAGATACACCTGAATCACTAGACGAGCTCTGTTGAAGCAGTAATGTTCAATACAAAAGTGGTTTATTTCCTCATGAGCAACCTGATGGCTCAACAATAAATATCAAACTTGTAAGTACTGTATTCTTGGGTGCCTCAACCACACACAGCAAGACAGGACAGGCACCGGCACCACCAATCGATCGTCACTAAGTAGTGTTGTTGGTTTGTCAGTCTGTCAGAACTTTGTTTGCTTGTTAGTTCAGTTCAGTTTATGTTCAAATGTGCTGTCAAAACCTCCAATTCCTCCTGTTCCAGCCTCAACATCTCCTCCAGTTCTTCTTGCTTTGTTTCGTCATCATTGTCATCAATAATAACAACAGAATGTTGCTCATTTGCTAATTTCTCCAAGAGTCTTAGATTCTCATTGAGTTCCTGATTCATCACAAACCGCTCCATATTCAGTTCACCGCCCCTGTTTTTCACGCTATTTTCAAACCTTTTGTTTGATCTTTCTCTGAACGATAAGTACTTCCCTCTTCTCAAACTATACGTCTTACTCGGTTCCTTTGGAGACTCGCTCCGGAATGTGGGCTTTATAGGCGACGACAGCGGATGATACAGTCTGTTATTTCTTTCGCTAATCTTGTATTCATATCTGTCTAATACAGTGGTGAACTCCTTATTGTTATCATCATCATTATCATATGCATTATCACCCAGACATGGCGCAGAGGTCGAGCTACCGGAATGGATTTCTCGCAGAGGTGACGAAAATACTGTATTGTTCCTTCTCTTGTGCAATCTAGACGTCCTTTGCGGTGTCAGGTCGTTACTGGAGTCTTTGTTCATTCTTACCACTGACTCTGTCGTTACTGTTGTTGTTTCTTTGATATTCATTCAGATCAAAAAAAATAAATATTCAGACTGCCAGATATCAACTGTTCATTAATTGAACTTCCGGTTACATTTCGACCTCATACTTTATAAAAAAGAAAAAAACTTTAGAGAAAATATAAGGCAAAACACCAAGATCGCCAACAGACAAACTAAAGAGTCATGTCAACTTTCATAATTCCTGGTGATAAGCTTGAAATACCGTCGTCAAATGCGCAAGATATAATAATTGGTCCCGGCATCTATTCAGACCCTTTGACAAATGAACTATTGCCTATAAATACAGGTATACTAACTACATCAATTAAAAGATCAAAGGAGTTTATATATATTGACTCAAATTCAAGAAGATATATTCCATCAAATAACGATTTTGTTATCGGCACAGTGACAGGATCTTTTGGTGATAATTTTCGCGTTTCGTTATCAAATTTCACTTCAAATGCTTCACTATCTGCAATGGCTTTTCCTAATGCAACTAAAAAAAATAGACCCAATTTAAAAGTTGGTAACTTAATATATGCAAGAGTCTCAAATGCACAACCCGAAATAGATGTTGAGATTGAATGTATCGATGCAACAACAGGAAAAGATGGTGGATTTGGTTTATTGATCGGGGGGTTTTTGATCGACGTGAATTTGGCATTTTCAAGAAACTTATTATTCAATTCAGATTTTAAACTGCTAGAAATATTATCAAAATTCTGTAAGTTCGAAATTGCAATTGGAGTTAATGGTAAAATATGGATAAAGACAGATGATTTGAAAACAACTTTAGCTTGTACTAGATCAATTGAACAATGCCAAAATTTAGCTTCTGGTGACTTCGAAGAAAATATCAAAAAACATTTCAGAGATTTAGACCTACATTAATACCTCTGGAAAATTGGACTCTATCGGATTGTATAGAAACTAACAAATGTACTTTAGAATTTATAAATATAATTATATTGTGTAAAATCTCATTTCATCGTCGTCATCATCATCATCAAAATTTGTTTTAGTATCCACCTCTGAATTGAAAGTTAAGTCTAGTCTTAATCCATCTATACCTGCTTCATTGTTGTAGGAGTAAAAGCTTTTCATTGAGATTTCGCTATTACAAATAGAAACAACATGATTGTAGAAATTCAAATCAATTTGCTCAATTTTTGGTAAATCTATGTAAGAGTTATTACTGTTGAATTTTTCTCTTGTAGGATCTAATATTTTGAAATCATCAACATTTTTGAAGTTTATATTAGAATCGTAAAAGATTTCATCAATCAAATTAATCTTCGGATGCGTCTGTGTGAAATCCTCGAACTCTTCATCAAATGACTCTGAAAAGCTCAAAGAATTAATAGTCTTCGAGTCAATCAGTTCTAGTTCATTGCTTTCTTCAAATATTTTATTCGTAGCATAACCTAGCTCGTTTTCCTGCTCCTTTAAGATCAAACTGATTTTCCTTTTCGCTTGCAGTAGATTAGATAATTGGTTCCTAGCTAGTGTTAACTCATTGTTCGAATTTGCATTTTCTTTGTCGTATATGTGATCTTTGCTTTGATCAAACCCTTCCTCACAAGTTACCTTGTGGTTAAGTATCTCCAGATTTTTAAGCCTTCTATTTATAATTGATGCTGATTTTCTGGATTCAAAAGGCGATACCTTAAAAGAGTCTTCCAATTTTGTTTGTTCCGACTCATCTTGTGCGTTGATTTGTTGTGGAATATACCTCAAAGTGGAATTCATATTAAACTCAAAAACTTTTTCCAACGCTGTCAGTCTTCTGGGTGTATAATATTCATTCCAATAATTATCAAAACACCCAATGTACGGCTCTAGCTTTTTAAAAAAGATTAACAAATCACTAGAGTCTTCTCCAATATTAAAAGTCTTTTTGAAACCAACTAAATTTTCGCTAGTCCACCAATGCGTGTAACTTCTCCTAAACTTTCTTCCAGAATCATAATCGTTGTGCAGATAATAGTCAGTGTATAAATCCCACAACATTGGTTCACCTTTTTTCCAAACATAATTGCCTAAAAACAGATTGATAGCTTCTTGTCGTTGGGCATCTATAAATGAGTTACTATAGAATCTTCTGATACTTTCAATCATGTCTCTTGAATGTGATCTCCATTGATTTATTTTTCTATAGGTTTCCATTGTATTGACCAAATGTGATCCTCCATATTGCAGAGCTATTGTATCACCATGATCATGAAACATTTCGGTTAATAAATTAACAACATCTGAATCGTAGTCTATATATATGTCATCGATTATACCTAATGCTTTTAGCTGATACCCCAAAGCTCTCTTGCCAATAACAAACTGTGCTGCGTTGGTTCTATCCAAGCAATCAATACAGTTCGTTCTGCAAATACCTTCCTGCAAGTTGGATCCTGATAAATTAAATCCATTGTGAAAAAATCCAGTAGTATTCAATGTGTTATTTGCATAATTTTCTAAGTACTCAATGACATCTTGATCATGAGATTTTGATGCTCTTGACATATCCCATGATGTGTAATTTAATTTATTTTTTTCTGGCAAAAATTTATTCAAATATTTGACGCATTCTTCAAACTCCTTCAGTAATTTTGTTTCTCTCGGTGTTCTTTCTTTTGTTTTAACAAGGTTCAAGATCAGAATTGGTGACCCATATCTCTTGAATAAATCATCAAAGTGTAACGCTGCTGCACTATAAAAAGGATCAACAACATCAATTTCAATAGGTGGCTTTGCTAGTTTCAAGTTAGTTCCTGGCTGTGACCAAAATAGTGGAATAGATCCTCTATGTTGAACATATGATGTATACCTAGGGTTATTATAAAATCCATATTTTGAGTCATGAAAACTCGTGATCAGCATATCTGAAACAATTTGTTCTGTTTCAACTTCATTTGCGACATTGCCTTGATTGTTTGCTCCTCTTTTAAGAAATCGAGCGCCTGCAAAATGGTGGGATCTTCTTGCTATAATAGTAATAAAAACTTTTTTATCAAATACAGATATATTTGCTTGGTCAATAAACCCGTGAATTATGGGCTGAAACCAATCGTAAACCCTGTTAAAATTGTTCATTATTGGGTTCAACAATGAACTGTTCCAAATAAACATTTCATTATATCGATCGTTGAATCTATTTGTATTCTTAAGACCCAAAGCTTTCTTTTTCTCCCGTAAAATGTTTGTTTGTAAAGTATTGGAGATATCATAAGTATAACTAAAATAAAAAGTTTTGCTAAGATCTAAACTTTGGAAGGTGTTCAAAAATCTCGCCTCTTCCGAGTATTTATCTGGTCTTTTGTAGCTGTTTGAAATCGGTACCAATTCAGTTCCATCGATATGGTAAATATAGTGACCACCTAAGATAGCAACAGTACTTCTTTTAGTAATAACACATAGATAATAGCAGTCTGTGAATCTAATAAACCCCAATAATCCAAACCCAGTTAGTTTTTTTGTTAATCCTCCTTCACTCGATTCTTCTAGACCCGATAATACATTCATTATCTCTTTTCTTGTGAAAAAAACGTTATCTTCAATAACACTCAATGAGTCCTTCTCAACAGTCAAATCTATCTCCAAAATTCTGAACATTGTTTCTCGACCGTTACTACCAACAATATACATTCTTGAATTAGTTTCATAAATCGTATACTTTTGAAGGATCAGTTTTCTCGATTTTGAGGATAAATTTTTGCTTAGTATATTTAGTTGGTTGTTTTCAACCACTGTCGGGAGTTCCTCATTCACCATTAGTTCAGATTTATATCTACCAAGCTTTTTATTAATAAACAGACGGAAAAGAAAGATTCATATATATCCATTCTTGATTATCTTTCTTTATCGGGTGAATTCCGAGAAATATGACCGGGTCGAATACTCATCACATCCTCGGATTTGAAAATTTTTGTATAATCCCCGAGAAAAGGTATCACCAGAGTATTTATTGATCATTAAAGATTTAATGAGTTAAGACAAAATGGTTACTGAAGAGAGATCCGATAAGAATATTGAGAGACAGCTTAGAAAAATAGAAAAAGATCAAAGGAAAAAAAAATATGGAGATTTGTTAATTCAAGGCACTAATAATTCTTCAATAGTTTCTAAAAGATCTGTTGAAAGATTGTATACGTCTCAGTTGGACAAGGATCCAAATTCTTCAGGACCTCAAACCGAGTACTTCAAGCATTTTGTGAAGAAGCCACAAAGAAGGTCACCTGTCATCAATCGAGGGTACTGGATTCGGATGGAAGCTATCAAGAGATCAGTGAATAAAATCATATACGAAGGATTATTAGATGGGAAAAAAGTTGTTCTAATTAATCTTGGTTCAGGGTATGATCCACTAGCTTTCCAGTTTTTAGATAAGAAGAACCATCAAAACAAAGCTTTTGGAGATCATTTGTCGTTTATTGATGTTGATTATCCTGATTTAATGAAGATCAAAATTGACATGATCAAGAATTCAAAAGAATTAACTGAGATCATCGGTAAGACTATCCCATGTGATGTTGAAGGTGTTGATCTGAAAACAGACCTATACAGTGCGATGTCATGTAATTTAAGAGATATTAAACTATTCGAGAAGCAACTGAACGGTTTAGAATTGAACAAAGATAAAGTGGTCAAAATATTTATCGCTGAAGTTTCACTAGCATATATGAAACCAGAACATGCAAATCCAATTATTGAATCAACATCTAGGTTGTCCGACTCGCATTTCATTATCTTGGAGCAGCTATTACCTGCAGGGCCTAATCATGCATTTGCGAGAACAATGTTTTCTCATTTCAATCATTTAGAAACACCATTGAATTCAGTTTCAACTTATCCAAAAATATCTGATCAGATAAAAAGATTTGAAAGTCTGGGATTTCCAATAGTTGAAGCCAGAGATTTATTAGGGTACTGGAACTTATTAGAAAAAGAAGTTATTGAAAAAATAGAGAGAATAGAGAGTTTTGATGAATGGGAAGAGTTCATCTTATTTTGCCAACATTACATTGTTTTACATGCAACTAACAGTCCAACAAGAATATATGATGAGTCCCAATCAATAGAATTGGAATCTACCATAACCTCATCTCAGGAATACCAGGTCGGCCTACAGAGAAGAACATCATTGCTTGAGCGTCGTTTCCCGGCATGTGCAGTTTCTGATGACTCTGTTATGTTAAATGGAGGATTGGCACATAACAGATTGAATTCAACTGTTCTATTATCAGAAGATGAAAGCGTGAACCTAGAAATCGAAAAGCACCAATTACCTTCAAGAATGTGCCATTCATTAACTGCGATCAATGAGGAATCACTACTGTTAGTTGGAGGTAGAAACGCTCCCAACAAGGATCTAATGGATTGTTGGAAATTAAATAAAATTGGCAACCATTGGGCATGGGCTGAGACAGATTCTCTTCCGTCACCAAGATCAAGGCACTCAAGCATAAAAATTTCAGACAATGATATCTTAGTCTATGGAGGTAATTATAATGAACCGGCTTTCGTCAACTATTCGACCGCAGCTGGAAAGTGGAACAATGTAAAATATTCTGGAGATTTAGTTAATAGAAAGTCCAGTGCAGTTGCTTTTAGTGCAGGTAATGGTGTTGTCATAGGCGGTATGAACGAAAAAAATGAAATAGA
>JAJMCJ010000251.1:0-13183 GCA_030572875.1 Wickerhamomyces kurtzmanii | reverse complement strand
AAATCATAATGACACAACACCACTATTAGCACCCCAAGGTAGTAACAATCAAAATTATAGTTCTAATTCTTTTAATAATAATTTGAATAATAATCACAGGCTTCCTGTTCCGATTGAGGATATAGATCATTTCCAACAGTATGAACAGCAGCAACGTCAAGAATCCAATAATGCTGACAATGCCGACGATTATGATGAAGATTATATTAAAAAAAGATTTTTTGGAAGAGGTGATTGGAATGTGGGTAGGATTTCATTTTATTTATTTTTTTATTTAATATTTCAACCTGTTTTGTACTTAGTTGGATTAGTTTGTTGGTTAATGGTGTTCACCATACCAATGTCAAAGATAACATCAACATTAGCAAATCATTTAAGAAGACATCCCCTAGCCCTATTTTTCAAGTTTGATGACATTTACAAAAAAAATTCTTCAATTGTTAAGAATTCCAACATCTTACTATGTACATATCGTTCATCAGGTTTTCACTACTACAAGTATACAGTTGATGGAACAAATGTTATTTTAATAAACCTAATGTCAGTTGTTCTGTTTGTTATATTTGATTTTTACATTCTGAAAGAGTGGTTAGAAATGACTATGCTTATTACGGACGCCAGTTTCATCTTTGCTATGTGTTTATTTTCCGTCATTCCATTGGCATATTTTATTGGTCAAGCAGTAGCTTCAATTTCTGCACAGTCTTCAATGGGGGTAGGTGCAGTAATAAATGCATTTTTCTCTACAATTGTGGAGATCTTTCTTTATTGTGTTGCTCTAAATCAGTCGAAAGGGTTACTAGTTGAAGGTTCTATGATTGGCTCTATTTTAGGGGCTGTATTATTGCTACCTGGATTATCAATGTGTGGAGGTGCGATTAAAAGAAAGACACAAAGGTATAATCCAAAATCTGCCGGTGTTTCATCAACAATGCTAATCTATTCGATGATTGTCATGTTTTCGCCTTCATTGTTTTATGAAATTTATGGTTCGTATGAATTAAAATGCGAACCCTGTATTAATGACTTGAACTGTTCAAAATGCCATTTTTTTCAACCTGAATTAAAATTTGACAGCTTGTTCACAAAAATATTGAAGCCTTATTCATTGGTTTGCACAATCTTGTTATTCTTGGCTTATATCATTGGATTATGGTTTACCTTGAGGACACATGCCGCTTTAATCTGGCAGACTCCTATCACATCTGAATTGAAACCAAAAGAGTCAAACTTGTCCACCTCTGCCGAGTTACAACAGCAGCAGCAGCAGCAGCAACAAGTGAAATCAGATGAAGGACATGATGCTCCAAACTGGTCAAAAAAAAAATCAACAATCATTCTGTTGGGTACGACCTTACTGTATGCTGTAATTGCAGAGATTTTGGTGGATACAGTTGATATTGTACTTGATAAGTTTCCAATAAATCAAAAATTTTTAGGACTTACAATATTTGCTTTGGTTCCAAACACTACCGAGTTTTTAAATGCGATATCGTTTGCAATACATGGCAATGTTGCATTATCCATGGAGATTGGATCTGCATATGCATTGCAAGTTTGTCTATTACAGATCCCAGCATTGGTTTTATACTCAATGTTTTTTACAGATCATAATTCAATTGAATCAATCAAAAATTCAATGTTCACACTAATATTTCCAAGATGGGATTTAATCGCTTCTATGATCAGTGTTTTTTTATTCACATATGTTTACGCAGAGGGAAAGTCGAATTACTTCAAGGGCTCAATCTTGATTTTATTTTATATCGTTGTGATCATAGGATTCTATTTTACAGGAGAATTAGAAGACGGTGATATTTTGTCATCAAATTTTGTTTTCCGAAATCAATAGGATGTGGTACTAAAATATATATATATATATATATATATATATATATTATATGTACATATGGTACAGTGTATAAACAGATACATGAAATCAGATTAAATATACAAATACGTTATAAAGTGCAGAGACAAGTTTTATGTATATTCAGATAGTCTATTTGTTGAAAACTGCTTTAAATGACTCTTCTAAGATTTTTAGACCTTCATCGATAACACTATCATCAATGTTTAAGGCAGGAACAAATCTTATGGTATTTCCTCCTGCGGTAATGATTAATAAACCACGTTCTCTTGCAGCTTCAATTATTGGTGATGGGTCAGAAACCAATTGTAAGCCTAATAACAATCCTTCACCTCTGACCTCAACAACTTCATTTGGAAAATTTTCGTGTAGTTTGTTCAATCTCTCTTTAAACAAGTTCGATTTCTTTGTGACACTTGATAAAAAATTTGGTTCTGAAATTTGACTCAAGACATAAGAACCAATTCTTGCACCTAATGGGTTACCACCGTATGTTGTACCATGATCTCCAACTTTCAGGCAATTTTCAACATCTTCGGTAATCATAGTAGCAGAGATTGGGAACCCATTACCCAGTGCTTTGGCCATAGTTAAAATATCTGGATGGGCTTCTTTTGGTAATTTACAATGTGCCCACAATGAACCAGTTCTACCTAATCCACACTGAATTTCATCATAAATCAATAATGCTTGATGCTCAGTACATAACTTTTTCAGTTCAATCAAGAATTCCTTTGGAATTGGTCTCACACCACCTTCCCCTTGAATTGGTTCAATGATGACACCACAAGTGTTTCTGTTAATTAAAGATTTAATGGATTCAATGGTTGGCTTTGCTACTTTGACACCCGGGACCAATGGTGCAAAAGGTAACTGATATTTTGGATTCGGAGTGACCGATAAAGCACCCATAGTACGACCATGAAATGAACTTTCAAAAGTGATAAACTCCGTCTTCTCTTCATTTATCTTTTTGCCGTATTTTCTTGCAAATTTCAATGCAGCTTCATTTGCTTCAGTGCCTGAATTTGCTAGAAACACCCTGGAAGCATTAAACATACCTCCAGCAGTTTTTGTTGTTTCAACTAGCTCTCTTGACAACTCGCCTGTCCATAAATTGTGGTAAAGATTTGAAGTATGTACTAAAGTTAACGCTTGATCGTACAGTATTCTCGCAACCTCAGGGTGCGAGTGTCCTAACGCAGTTACCGCAATACCAGCAGTAAAATCAACGTATTTCTTACCTTCGAGATCCCACATATAACATCCTTGTCCTTTTTCAAAGACAATATTCGGACGAGAGTAGGTTGTCACTTGATACTTGGAATTTGTATCAATTAGATCGAGCGACTCGGTTCTTTTAGGAGCCTGTTCAGTCTTTGAATGTCAGTCTTGATTGAACCTGGAAGGAAGCTACCAAACTTCGGTTAAACAGTACTCACTTTGTTTAACAAGACCGCAGATCTTGACAGACTTCTTGAATTCAGAACCACTGATGAACTAATCAGTCTAACAGACTTCATACCGTTAAAACGTAACATTTGTCTATGAGGACTCTTCAAGATAGATAGGAAAAAAAAATTACAGAAAGAATCAGTCATAATCGATATATATCAACCTTTTTTCGTACAAAATTTGACCCTCGGATATAACCATTTTATATTACCCGGAACAACCCTTTCGAGTTTTCTTTATTTTTTTACAAAATTCCAACATCTTAATATATAAGAGAAGATAGTGATAATTGACAAAAACAAGTATACAATGAAGGCTGGAAAGGTTTTACTTAATGCTTCGAAAGCTGATTCACAGCAGTATTTTGAAGTCTTGCCTAAAAAACTTCAAGTTTTTTTCCAGAAGTTTCCTCCAAAACAATTCGTTGATTATTCCACAAAATCAACACTATTGAGTGATCCAACTGCTAATCCATTTATTGCGAATAAGCATCCGATAACAAAGAAATACCACGATCCAATGTACTCACTTAGAAGACAATCCGACTTATACAAGTTAGCACACAACTTTGGTGTTCAAGATCTACTGCCCTCTTTACAAAATGGTAAAATTTTCTTTGATGAAAAATATAATAATAAAGTATTTATGAAAGGTGTTATAAATCCAAAGGGCCATCTGTTTGAGAGAAACAAGTTATCCAAAGAAAAAAGAATTGCAGAAGGGATCAAGAACTCGGATGAATTGATTATCGCTGCGAAAGGTGTATGTTATAGTTTATCGTCCACGTGGCATTTCAACGTATATGTGTACTAACAAAACAAAGGCTAAATATAAACGTCGTTTAGAGGAAAGAAAGAAGCAGCAAAAGACTTGGTTTTAGAATGGATGCAGAAGTCTGTATATAATTGTATGATGAAATAATGTATATAATTTCGCTTGGACAAGAGTAGGTTTGTACCGTGCTACAATGGTTCGTCCGTGTTCTTGAAAATATCCTTTAACCGAATGACAAAGAACGGTTTCCCAGAAAATTGTCTCATACTTGAGTAGTTGTGTGCTTGTGTATTCTCATATCTTGCCATATCATTGAGCAGCGATCTGCTGACCGTACTTGGAGTGATAACTACGAATATCTCTGAAGGACTGCTCGCACGTAGAAAATGTGAACCTCTGGTAAGTCTTTTTCTTACAGATAAAGAAATTCACCATAACTATGTTGTATAAAAGACCTATATGGATAAATATATAAATATATAAATGGTATATATGTGTGCTCCTACCGAAATCTCAAACATAAATTACTTGGAACATCTGGTACAATACACAATACAAAGAAACAATTCAGTACAATACAATACAAAACAACAATGTCCAAAGAGAGAAACCTTGATATAATAGTGGACAGAGAACTGTCGAAGGGTAAAGTCAATGGGATCAACACCATGCTTTTGGTTGAAAAAATAGTCAGGGAGCGAGTTTTCGATTCAGTTTACTGGAAACAGTATTGTTTTAATATTAATGGTATGTCTATTACATCTGTTGCCTATGCTCATGAGTTTACTAACACCAGAACAAAGCAGCCACAATACTGGACAGAGCAGTCGATCTGAAAGTTGTTGGAGGGTTCGACGAATCAGGACGACCATTACCTTTTCTGTGTTTGCTAATAAAATTGATTCAAATAAATCCGTCAAAAGAAATCATTTTTTTCTATTTGAACCAAAGTGACTTCAAATATCTACAAGTGTTGTCGATTATGTACATAAGAATAATATATACCAATGAATCATTTCAAGTACTAAAACCGTTTCTGAACGACTATAAGAAAATCAGATATCTGAAAAATGACAAGATAGTGCTGTATCATATTGATGAGTTTGTGGATGATTTATTTGTTGAGAAGTTCGTGTGCGGGTTGACTCTGCCGTATATCAACAAAAACGACTAAGGCAAGGGTAGGTGGTAGGAAGTCTTTGTTCCATAAACAGGCATCTGTGAATATCCAAATAAAATAGTTCACAGTTTCCAGAGAAGTAAGAAAACTTTTCACGACTCAAGATAAGTGAAATCTACGCTGACTTACAAAAATACAGAAATGAACGTATGATTACATGAAAGCACAACGAACCTGAAACTCTAAAATACATGAATAATATACAACTGTGTCGTAGCCTTATAGAGCTCTTCTAACCCTTTTGTTTGGGTTGCTCGAACTGACGTTTAAAGGAACAACATTATTCTTTAAAACTTTTCTCTTTTTAACAGCGTCGTCGACCAGCAGTTGATCTAGATTTATTGAATCAGGCAAGATGATGTGTCTGATGTTATTGCCCCTGACGTTTATGTAATCAATTGAAATTGGTTCTCTGTGTCTTACTGTCATTTTCACATTTCTCAACGTGGTATTCATTGAAGGCGAAACGTTTAACACAGTTCCTGATATGACAGTACCATTTTTAAGCTCAATTTGAACGGTTTCGTTTGACAATTTCATTAAAAATCTGTACCGAGTTAGTACTATACTCAAGCATACATGGCACAGGTTCCAATTCAACATACCTTACTAACTTCATCCTTGTATTAGTTATTTGTTTTATAGTTTTATTTCTATTGCCAACTAAGATACAATACGTATTTGAAAATTTGAAAGATGAATAAGGGTCGGAACCTTTACCCGGATCTACGCTTCTGATATAAAAATGAAAAAAAAGGTAATTTTTTGATTCGAACAGCAAAACAACAACAACAATAACAATAGCAACAACAGCAAAGATGGTGTCGATTATTAGTCGTTCTAAGAATATTAAATCATTTGAACTGGAAACAGCTGAGTCTGCTGATTCGTTGAAAAAAATTATTTCGCAGAAAAACAAGAAATTGAATACCAATCGTATTCGATTAACTTACAAAAAGGACGATAAACAGCTTGTTCTAAATTCGAGGGATGGTTCACTGGCTGGTATTGATGAGATTTTTGTCAAGGATTTGGGTCCGCAGATCAGCTGGAGAACTGTCTTCCTAGTTGAATATTTTGGCCCAATTTTGATCCACTCAATTCTCTACACATGGTTCAGAAGCTCAAACAACGAAACCAACAGGATTTCATACGCTTTGGTTTTAATTCATTTTTTTAAAAGAGAGCTCGAAACCATTTTTGTTCATAGATTCTCCAACTCAACGATGCCGTTATTCAATCTGTTCAAGAACTCGTTTCACTACTGGGTATTGAATGGGCTGATTGGACTTTCATACACAAACTTTGGGGATCTCAGTGGTTATACGAACTTGAAAGAGTACAGCAATATCCTTGTAGTCCTTTTTTTCATATCAGAGCTTTTCAATTTGATATTTCATATCCAACTAAGAAACATGGGGGGTGGGAAAGCAATCGTTAGACTACCACCATCGGGTGGAGCATTCGACTATTTAATTGCGCCTAACTATACTGCTGAGGTATTTGCATGGTTCTGGTTTCTTCTAATTAATCAAAACTTCTTCACATTGATTTTCCTGACTGTTAGCACGATTCAGATGTACTTATGGGCGCAAAAGAAAAACAAAAAGTATGAAATGAAAAAATCGTTTATAATTCCATACATTTTTTAGTCATAGATATACATTTTAGCTAAGTGCCCTGATATAATAATAACTGAAACTGAAACTCCGAAGGAATTGTTTATGTGTTATAGTATAGTACAAGGTGGATCTGAATTTTTCAAGTATCACCGGCATGAAAAATGGAGACACGGAAATAGACTAACCACCAACCGACTTTCAACACAGCAACAAAGGATTCAACCAATATGGTGCTACAAGATACCGTGCTTGACTTCAGGACATCGTTTCAACAGATTTAAACAAACCGATGTTGTTTATAGTCTTTTTTAGAGTTAATTTCGGGAAAAATAATAAAATAATACATGGATGCAAGTGGATCTTAATGTAGTTGTAGGTAGTAGTAGATCACAGAAACAAAAGTCTTTGGTATCCTGTTTTGAACAAGTGGAATACGATAGACAATCTAGCGTATATACATGTTGTCATCATTTGCAGATTCATACCTATTCACATACTAAGCAATTATGTCTTTTCTGGTTTTTGATCTATTAGCTTTACGGTCTTTATTATTCGTCGAGGGGCTGTTTCAATAGGACTGCCATTTTTCCGTGTATTTAAGTTTTTCTGGGGTAAAATAAAAGAGTCACGAAAAGATTCGGATCTATGGGGAAATTCTTACAATCGAAAAAGGTATTTATACCCATGTTTATACTCGTAATTTAAAGCTATGTTTATTTTATTGCTTGGCCACTTAATTCATCCGTTCGTTTATTCATTCATTCATTATTCGGAAACTTTGTTGTAAGGCGAGCATTACGATGGGCAGAAAATTAGTAACAGTCAAGACATATCTTAAAACAAGATTCACAGACTTAATTCCATCAAAGGAAGAAAGAGCTAAAGAAAACCTGAATCCAATCCCAGGTTTAAAGCTACTGACGAGAAAGAACTGGAATTTTTTTTTCCTTGGATTTGCGAGCTGGGTTTTCGATGCTTTTGATTTTTTTTCCTTGAGTTTGAACGTTTCCAACGTTGCAAAGAGTTTAGACAGATCAGTGAGTGATATTACATGGGGTGTTACTTTGACACTCATGTTCAGAGCAATCGGTGCTATTATATTTGGTACCTGGGCCGATAAGAAAGGCCGTAAATACCCACTGTGTTTCAATCTGGTTATCTTGTCGATGTTGCAAATCGGTACCGGTTTTATTCAAAGTTATAAACAGTTTTTAGCTGTTAGATCACTATTTGGAGTCGCAATGGGTGCTATATTCGGTATGGCATCAAGTACCTCATTGGAAGATTGTCCGCCAAAGGCCAGATCATTCCTCTCTGGTGTTTTCCAACAGGGTTATGCTTTGGGGTATCTCTTAGCCGTTGTTTTTCAAAGAGCAATCACCGATAATTCGGTTCATGGATGGAGAGCATTATTTTGGTTCAGTGCTGGTCCTCCAATTATAATTGTTGTGTGGAGATTATTCAATCCAGAAACTGACTCATTTTTAATTCAAAAGCAGAACTTGAAAAGCATGGATTCAAAAGGTATTACTTTCTTCAAAAGAGCAAAAATCGCCTTGAAGGAGTACTATATCAAAATCATTTACTTGGTTGTTCTATGTGCAATTTTCAACTTTATGTCTCATGGAAGTCAAGATCTATATCCAACTTTGTTAACAAAACAACTGGACTACGGTAGTGACAGATCAACCGTTACTAATTCCGTTGCCAATTTAGGTGCAATTGCTGGTGGTATCCTTTTCGGTCATTTCTCAGGAATATTTGGTAGAAGAACAGCAATCGTTGTTTGCTGTATCTTGGGTGGCGCAATGATTTATCCATGGGCTTTTGTGAGAAATTCTGGTATTAATGCTGGTGTTTTCTTCTTACAATTCTTTGTCCAAGGTGCATGGGGTGTTATTCCAATCCATTTAGCTGAGTTGTCCCCTCCAGAATTCAGATCTTTTGTTACTGGTGTTTCTTACCAGTTAGGTAATTTAGCTTCTTCCGCTTCTTCAACAATTGAAGCTACTATTGGTGAAAGATTCCCATTGTATGATTCAAATGGCAACATCAGAACCGGTGTTTATGATTATGCTAAAGTTATGGCGATTTTCATGGGTTGTGTTTTTGGTGCTCTTTTGGTGGTTTCTTTATTAGGTCCTGAAAATAGAAACGGTAACATCAACATTCCTGATCATCTATCTACTGACAATAATTCCTTTGCTGGTGATGAAAACTATGAATTCAATGACGAAAATGATTTGGAATTAGGCTCAAGAAAATCTGCAAAACTTGATGAGTTGAAAGTTGAAAAAGCTGTTGTTGAATATAAAGAATAGTAATTGTCGTGTTTAGTGTTCTCTTTTGTATTTTTAATTGGTATTCTAATATTAATTTTGTTACGTTTATATTCTGTAATTTCGAGCTAAAGACCCCTGTATAGATGTTGCTCTGACCATTTATCACTCATTTGGTCGGTGCGTTTGGAAAATATACATATTTTTCCTTTTGCTGTAAATGTAAATCAGTTATCAGTCTGTTCAAGGAATGCAAATATAATTGAAACAAATACTTCATTCTTCTAAATACACCAATCATCGACTGTATTCAATTTTATTGAAGAAGAGTTTTCTGGTTTTATTCTGGTGATTACAGCTGCAACTGGAACTAACTAACGAGCTTACCGGGTACTAAAGAATTATCAGGATCTTTTTATTCCATATTACTTTCCTTGGCTCTGAATTTATTCAATCAAAGATATTCATTTTCAAAGCATATACGACTTCTGCGCTGATACGAAACGATTTATAAAAATTGGTGGGACAGCTGGTAAAGTTAGAAAATGGGCGAACACTCACACTCACATTCACATGATTGCAAGAACAACGCAAATGTGGTCGAATCCTGCTTCACGTCTTGCCAAGGCATACAACCTGAATTTGACATACAAGAAAAGGAACCAGAACAAGTTTGCAGTTATATTTTGAAGTCGACGTTTGAAAAGTATATAGATATACACCACGTTCCGTTACTATTGGCATTCCCTACGACTTTATTAGCTTCAAATTTAATATATCAACAACAGGATAGTGATGACAATCCTATCAAAGTTGGGGTGTTAACAAAGATTGCAATACCGCTGCTGTTGTCATCGATTTTTTCGATTATTTACTCATTGTTCAATATTCGTTCAACTAACGAAGTTAAGTCAAGTGCAGTGGGAGCAATATACAAAGGGCACGAACTGGTGGTTGTTCTGCTTGGATTGTTTTATGTTGACAGTGTTCTTGGCTCGGTGAGAACTGTTACCATAACTGTTGCTTTAATAATAAATAGCGATCTGACTTATTTCTATTGTTCATTTATATTTGACATTGTTAAATTCTTTCTGGAACACAATACTGAACCGTCATCAATAGTATTACCTTTTTTTCTGCCCAGATTTGAATATCTTTTGATCATATCCTCATACATTGTTTTGTATTGTATTAAAAATGATTTACGCCAGTTCAGTGAGACTCCATCATTATCAATATCAATAATCTCATTAATCACAGGTGCGACGATGGTTTTCTTTTTAAACGGACTGTCAATTTTAAACTTAAACTACGGTATGGTTTTAGTCACAATAGGTTGTGGATTGATTTTAATTATCACTAAAAATGATTTAAATAATATTGAATATAGAAAAGGATCCCCAGCATTAACCGGATTTATATCAATAGTTTTGAACTTTTTATCATTCAGTCACATCAACTTGAATCTTTACACCTCTATTTCAGAGATCTTACTCGTCAGCTTATCCTTTTTTATAGATGTCGAAAAGACATTGTTCGATAATAAAGTCATAAATGACAAAGACCCATCATTACAAATAGATAATAATGATAGCAATGTCCAAAATATTTTAAAAGAACTATTATCACATAGTGACACATCTGCAATTTTTTCGTTCTTATTACTAAACACCTCTTTCATGTTTGTACAACTGCTTTACTCTTTTCGATCAAAATCATTAGGATTATTATCAGACTCCTTGCATATGGCGCTGGATTGCACTTCACTAGCTTTAGGCTTAATTGCAGGAGTTTTAGCTAAAAAGCCACCAGGAGGAAGATATCCATTTGGATTGAATAGAATTGAGACTTTAGCAGGTTTTGCAAATGGTGCTTTGTTGATTGGTATTGTTGCTGGAATAATTATCGAGGCAATTGAAAGGATTTTGAATCCGACTGATTTGGAAAAAACTGGAGAACTTCTGATTGTTTCAACTTTAGGTTTATTCGTCAATTTGATAGGTATATTTGCTTTTAATCATGGTGGTCATGAACATTCGGGGCATTCTCATTCTCATTCAGGTACAAATGGCGCAGCTGAAAATGAAAATATGAAAGGTATATTTTTACATATTTTAGCTGATACTTTAGGTTCAGTTGGTGTTGTTGTTTCAACAGTTTTAACATCGATTTTTCACTCGAACATATTTGATCCAATCGCTTCTCTTTTTATTGCCATTCTGATTTTTTTAAGTTCAATTCCGCTGATCAAATCTTCAGCTTCAAATCTATTATTAAGCTTGGATGATAAAAATGACGAACTAGTAAGAGATGCTCTGAGTCAGATTTCAACAACTCCAGGGGTTTTAAGTTATACAACTCCAAGATTTTGGCCTGCGGTTTCCAATAAAATTGGTAATTCGGCAGATGAATCACACGGTCACTCACACTCTATTAATTTACACGAAAGAGATGATGAAAACTGTTCCCACAACCATAGTCACCACAAGAAAAACAACGATAATCATAGTCACCAAGAAGTGAAGAAAGAAAATGTTAACAGCTTTGAGCTAATAGGTTATATTCACGTTCAGTACATTGACGGTGAAAATTCAACTATTATCAAGAAAAGAGTTGAGAAAGTATTTGATAACCTAGATATAAAGGTCTGGGTACAAGTTGAGAATGAAAAATCTACGTGTTGGTGTAGAAAATAAAAATTATTTGGTAAGGTTATTCAAATATCTGTAGTTTAATGGGATTTTTCAATTCTCAAACTTATCTACTTCATCGTCTTTAAAAGCACCTTCTGTATCAAGCAAACCTTCTTTCCTAATTAAAAACCAACATGCTGCAATCGAAAGAGCAACGACTGATGTTAAAGCAGCAGAACAAATAAAACTGGTTCTATAAGTAGGTGCAAATTTAGTTTGATAAATTTGTGGTCCAACTATACCCATTAATTGACAAATACCATTAGTCCAGCCAATAGCTAACCCAGCTGAAGAAGTACCTTTCACAACCCTAATTCTATCTGGCCACAGAATCGCAAACAATGAGTTTGAAATTGCAGTTGCAATTATTATCATTAAATACTTACCAACCGAGTTCTTGATTGTAATTAAAACAATATAGCATACTACTTGAACAACTGCTAACGCCAATGCCAAGGGGAATGAGTTAATCCATCGTTTATGGGATATATAACCTAATATATTTAGTAGAACAAACCCTGCAGCAGATGGTGGCATCGTCATTAATTGTGTGTTTTTGGTGTCTGTAAAACCCAGCGAATAAATTACATTTGGTAAAATCAGAGATAGTCCCCAACCACCAATTCCTTGACATAACCAAACTAAAGAATATGTATAAAAAGTTGGCTGTTTGAGAAGTTCCTTAATTAAGCCCCAATCAAAAAACTTTTCTTTCGAACTTGGTGAGGATCTTGGTAAATTAGATAATATAATTCTTTTTTCGTATTCATTCAAAAATTTTGAGTCTTGTGGATAGTTTGGCAGAAAGAATATTGAGTAAACCCCTAACAGAATAGGAGGAATACCTTCAAATATTAACACCCACCTCCAGCCACTAAGACCACTGACCTGATCCATATAACTAATTCCATAGGCTAAAATTCCAGAAATGACTCCAGATAGCATCCCGCAACTATAGAAGAATGCGATCCTTTTAGGTAGTTCTCGAGGTTTATACCAAAATGAAAAATGATATAACACACAGGTATAATATCCAGCTTCAGACAGGCCCAGAAAAAATCTTATAGCCACAATACCAGAGTAATTACGAGCAGCAGCCTGCAGCATTGAAAAGGCTCCCCAGGTCAACATTATTCTTGACTGCCATATCCGTGGAGAAAACTTTTTCAATAATAAGGTAGCTAAAGGTTCAAATAACATGTAAGGGTAATAAAACGCTGCAAGAACCCAAGACCATTGTTGAGATGTTAAATTGCCCAGTTCCTTTTTGATTCCGTGACCAGCTTCAAGATTGATGATTGCAACGTTAG
>JAJMCJ010000250.1:0-13210 GCA_030572875.1 Wickerhamomyces kurtzmanii | reverse complement strand
GTATATTTATTGTAAACATTCTACAGTAGGTAGAGCAGGTCCACTTTTATTCATTCATTTCCTCTAATATTAAGCTCTTTCAGAGTTGAGGAAAAGACAAGCAAACCTTTTTGGAGAAAATGAAATGGCTCTATAGGAAACCCTGGGTATCTAAGCCTTTATATCAGCTAAAGAAGATATGTTTCAGCAAATCACAAGCAACAGATAGTCTGTGCAAATCCATGTGCGTATGTACGGAAATCTATACCAGCTGCTCTGATCTCAAGCAAAATTAATTGTATAGATCAGATCGATAATTCTGATATCAGTTGAATCTGATCTCACTTTATTGTTGCTGATTATGATGTGCCTAGTGAGATGTTGTTCGTTTATTAATGTTAAAATGACGCAAAAATAAACTTACTCTACTAAAAGATTAAAAAGTGGAAACCCATGAAAAATATAACATGAAAAAAAATACCCAGCTATATAAAAACGCTCTATTCAAAACAACAAAATAATAAAAAAAAAACCCATAGTGTACACACAACCTGACCCATCCATATGATAATCAAAAATCATCAAAATTAAACATTTTAACAACTCCGTTTTCATCACCACTAGCAAATCTTGAGTCACCTAAACCAACACATGTAACTGGTGATAAATGCCCTGTGAACGTATGCATACATTTTCCACTTTGTAAATCCCAGACTTTGACAAGTCTATCGTGAGCTCCACTAACAACTCTGAATGTATCAGCGGCAATATCCCAAACACCTTCAACGTGTCCAAATTGTGTTCTGATACACTTCCCTGTTTTGACATCCCACAATTTAATGGTGTTGTCCAATGAACATGTCAATATGTGCGTTGGATATTTTCTGCTTGGATCTGAGTAATCAATTTCGTCCACTTCTCGCTCGGGTTGATCACCATTTGGTGTTTCGGTACTCTCATCATCTTCATCTTCGTCGACATCCTTAACTAAGTCGTCTAAAATAGTTAATGGTATGACACATTGGACTTGTCCAATATGGCCTTTGAAAACCTTAACACATTTATTCGTTTTCAAATCCCACATTCTAATTGTTGTATCGTCAGATCCACTGAAGACTGTTGACGATTGCGGATGAATTTTGACTGAATTAACCCATTCAGTATGACCCCTCAAAGTGTAACATGTTCGTGTCTCAACATGCCATACCTTGACAGTATGATCAGCAGAACCACTAACAATCGTTTTTTTATAGAAATCAACGCTTATTATGGCATCATCATGTCCTCTATACGTTGAGATGCACTGACCTGTATGATAGTTCCAAACTTTGATCGTTGAATCTAAACTTCCGGTGATCAATTTCTGCTCATCAAACGCTAAAGTTTTGACACCTTTCAAATGACCTTCTAACGTTCTAATCAATTTTCCTGTTGCAATATCCCAGATTTTTACCGTGGTATCATAAGAACCTGTGATCAAGATTTTGTAATCAAATTTTAAAGTTAATACACCATCAGAATGACCGTTGAACTCTTTGACTTTGAATGAACCTTTTCTCCAGTTTCTTTCAACTGTGAATCTTTCACTATAAACCGTCTTCCATGGTCTTGTTCTACGTCTTACTTTTTGCTGAGTTAGTTCTTGCTCTTCACTACTACTGTCAAGCTTTCTTTTCTTCTCTACTTGTTCGTAGTTTTCTCTGTCGTCATCAGATAATTCTTGAATCTTTGATGACTGCGTTTCAGTGATTTTATCATCAAACTCTCTTGCTCTTTTCATATGCATTAGAGGCAAACCCCAACCGCAATTTGGACATTTTCTATCAATATGCTGTTCACACATGTGATGCCAAACACGATCATCGTCAGCCAATTTCTTCCAGTTTCTTGAGACCTGGGCAGCAGCACATAACGAAGCGCAATCCAGGTAACATAATACCTTCAAAGACAGCTCCAAAGGCAGCGTAGAAACGTAATCAATCCTAATCAAATGTGATACTTCTTGTGAAATAAACGATAGCTGGGGGAAGCAGCATTGAGTTAATAACCCTTGCAATATCAAATTACGTTGTAGTGATGGGGCTACACTGAAGATTGACCAAACGTGGCTTATGGCTTCCTGGTCTGTTCTTGGTAGCTTCTCTAAAGTTCTTTGAATTTCGTTCATCTTTGACTCATCTGAAGACTTATTACATTGAATGTCGGGATCATGTCTATAACAATAGCGGTGCTGATGGTCTTTCGACAATGAAGTGGTGTGATTGGATAGAAAAGGAGTAACTATTTTATTGTTGTTAGCTGTGATGGCAATATTGTTGTCAATATTACTACTGTTATTTGGAATAAGTGTGGTAATTGATGTATTCTCATCGCTGGCATTGCTGGCTATTACCAGATCATCACTTACAACAGCGTTGATTGTCTGTTGCAGTTCTTGGCCTTTCGAGAAACAACTCGTACGAAGATCCATATTCACTCTGAAACGATTCAACTGTTATGTTCAAATAAGAAAAAAGAAAAGCTTAGATAGTTCCTAGTTTTAAATAAATTCATATAAACGGACCTTTTCCCTCTATTTTTCGCCACACAAATGCCGGGCGATGCCACACTTGGTCCGATTCTTGTTGCTTATGTCAGCGGAAAACCCATTTTTTTCTCTTTTCAGTTCTCTAGCTGGAAGGAAGGCAGCCAGTATTTCTAGGTAAGTAAAGGAGCTTTAGGAAGAGCTACCAACGAGGATTTAAACAATGATACGAACAAGGTATAATTTGTATAAAGGGTATCATATACCGAGAAAACCAGACCGTCAACCCCTATCATATGACAATCGTTGCTTTCACATTACCACCACCTCAGAGATTTCATCATCTTCATCTCGAATTTTCACATCTGGATTTGATTCGTTTAATTGGGAAATTTTAGAAGGGCTTAAAACTGAGATCGGTTCGGATATAATAACTGCTGATAACAGCACCGTGCCGAACAGTAAACAACCAAATCATGTCAATGGGAGAAAAACTAAAAAACAGCCAAAAGGCAAAAGGAAGAAGAAATTAAAAAGATTAGTTTCGAAAAGTAATGAAGAAGATGATGAAAACTACGAGGATTACAGTCAAACACAAAAATTAGACTTGTTGTACTCTAAAATCTTGAAATTAAGAAAAGATCCAACGTCAGCAAAAATATTAGATTACGGTGACATCACAGTTTATAAAGATGACCTGATAAACATCAAAGATAAGGAATGGTTAAATGATAATAACCTGTCGTTTATATTTGAAATGCTAGAACTCAATCAGCTGAGAAACCTAGATGATGAACTGAAAACAAAATATATTCTTCTCTTGAAGCCATCAATAGTATATTTACTGCAGCACTCGCAAGACCTAAAAAGTTTATTGGATGCTTTTCCCAGCTTTCAAAAATACAAATTTCTCTTCTTTCCCGTTAATGATAACGACAATTTTGAATTGATTGAAGGAGGGTCACATTGGTCTTTAGTTGTGATAAGTATATTGGATAATAAAGCATTTATTTATGATACTTTGAATAACTCAAATATTTCAAGCGCAGAATTAATAGTAAGAAAATTGAATGATTTCTTCCAAATCACAGGAAATGGAAACATGAATTTAACTCCTGAAATAGCTAAAGATTGTCCCCAGCAGTCAAATATGAATGATTGTGGAGTCCTCACGTCTCAAATAACTTGCATTTTGTTATCAAGATTGTTGAACGTGAAAAACGAAGCGGACGAAATTGATCTAAACTTACGAAATGTTAGCATCTCTGCAATTAGTGGTCGAATTTTTGTATTAAAGTTTGTTCTAAATTTAATGAGAATGGAATAAATATTTATTTGTAAGTTTGATCCTTACATTATTGATATCAAACTTGCACTACTTGTATATAGATAAACGAGGTACATGAAGTATCGCATAGATTTATAAACTTTACTAGTTGAAATTAAATTTATACATATTCACACAGAATGGCATGAAGTGGCATATATTTTCAGACTAAAGTAAAGTGTGCAGAAGCATAGTCAAGTTCAGTTCTTTTTCTTTTAATTCTTTGCTATCAGTCTGGTTTTTAAGTAACCATGAGATCATCTTATTGATTTCTTGCGCCAACTCAGCATTATTGTGATCATAATGATTGACGCTATTACTTTTCAAAAATAAAATCTTGAATAAATTATCATTCTCAGAAAAGATCCTTGGGATAACTTCATGTTCAATAAATTCTAATTTTTGTTCAACAACTTCTCTATGGTCAGTTCTATGTTTAACAACATTAAAGATCATTGGCTGATTATGATGCTTCAATATATAATCATAAATGTCAATCTGTTTAGTCGATTCATGTTCTGTTAATAGAAGCTGTGTAAATTCAACTGGAAACTCCGATGATTCAATAGTGACTAGATCTAAATCTTCCAGCTCATCAGTCTCTTCAAGCTGATAACCATCTGAATCAAAAATTATTGGCATAATGATAGTAGCGCTTTCAGTGAATTCTCATAAAAGTAGATTATTAGTAAAAACAAACAAACTGAAAAATATTCATCAATTCCCCTTTGTGTTAAACAAGTGAATGTTATTCTCCGAGAAAACCGGAGATAAAAAGATTAAAATAATGTTAATTTCTACAACCAATTAAGAACAAATAGCAAGATAACAAATGAATGATTAACATGAATAAAGGCCATGCCCCTCTCTTAAAAAAGGCTATGTAACAGAAACAAATAAACTCTATAATTCTTTTATATTTAAACACGGCAATTAGAAATTTCCAGAAGAAGAATGTCGGCAGCACCTTTGCTCTTCAACTCATCCATAATCACACCAGTTTTAGCTCTTTCTATCATTGATGAAACAGCTACCCAACCATCATCATCTATTGGTGAAACGGTTGGAGCACGGCGACCTGGTGTTATTTTCAGTAGCTCAAACAAATGATCTCTTGGTGCATTGTAATTACATAAAACGTATTTTTGTGCAGCCATGACTCCTGCTAACCTATTCTTAATGATCTCGACTAGCTCAGGATGTGACGGATTTTTAGAAGCAATCAAGTATGCCGATGTCTCTAAAACCGTATCTATATCGATCAGGCCGGCAGCTCTCATTGTTTCTCCACTTTCAACTAAATCAACAATAGCATCAGCAACACCTAATGCGCATGATGCTTCGACTGATCCACCGACAAACTTAATTTTAGTCTTTATTGGTTCGCCAGGTTTCACACCTTCCAACTTTTCGAAATATCTAACTGCTAAATTAGTGAAACTTGAAACAATAGTTTTACCAATTAACTCTTCTGGTTTTTCAATTCCTCCATTTTGTGGAACTTGAAGTTGTAATTTACATTTACCAAATAACAGATCCATATATAAATCGACTGATACATTTGATTCCTCAACCTGATCAACACCTGTAATACCTAAAGAACAACGGCCTTCGCCAACAAAAGTTGGAATATCGGCAGCAGGTAAAAAGATCAACGCTATTGGTAAGTTGGTAGAAAGCGCAATATCAAGTCTATTACTTCTACGAAATTGAATATCAGAACCTTTTAGTAATGAAACGCATTTTTCGTAAAGACGGCCTTCTATAAAATATTTGTTAGCTGCAATTTAATCACAAAATCTTGTATCTGAGCAGAAAACACTTACTTTTAGGAACAGCAAATAACAATCTATCTGATAAATGATTAACCAAATCCATTTTCTAATCTATTCAATTTTGATTATCTCTGACACTTCCAAACTTAGTGAAATCTGACTCATTTTAAATCTAGCATCAGGATTTTTTCATCGTCTGAATCTCTATAATCATCACGTGATTAATTCTGGAGCTCAAATTCTCATTCTTAATTTTATGTTACCCGGTAACGACTCATTTTTTAAAACCTTTGATATTGAAATTTTTTCTCGTTAATTTTCTTTCTCCAGTACTAGATTTAAATAAACACAACTAGAATAAAAAAAATGGTATGTTTGACTAAAAAGATTAATTTTCTTGTATTTTTCTGAATTCGTTCAATAGGATTTTTTTGAAAAAATGGTTGAAAGCAATTTTTTGGACAAGAGGAAGTCTTAAAGCTCAAAGAAAACTGAATATTAACAATATTAAAGGATACTAAAACTCCTGTCACTCTTGCTAAAGTTATCAAAGTTCTTGGTCGTACCGGTTCCCGTGGTGGTGTTACACAAGTCCGTGTTGAATTCATTGACGATTCATCCCGTACCATTGTTAGAAATGTCAAAGGTCCAGTTCGTGAAAATGATATTCTATGTTTGATGGAATCGGAACGTGAAGCACGTCGTTTACGTTAAAATCTTCACTAATCACATATATCTTTGTCGAAATGTTTTTTTATTGAGGGTTTAGAGATTTTTATAATGTTTTAAAGTTTCACGGTCATATTTAGTTTTTCATTAATTGTGCATGTATTTGAGAAAATAAGAAATTTGTGTTGTAGAAAGGATGCCGTAAGATTCATATGATAAAACTCCACAACTACTTGAATCAAATTAACTTTATAAATTGGTCCAATCTCTGTCATAAAATTACATAAACTACAGTGATAAAAAAAATAGAATAAAAAAGTATAATGTCAGAAATAGTATTGTTGATAGAACCTAAATCTTCAACTAACCGAGGAAGTTGAAGAACCTTGTCTATTTTGTTCTCTTTTCCAAAATTTCAATAATAAATCAGCATATCTTTGCAGTTCTTCCAGTTGAATCATTAATTTGAAGTCCGTCAATAACAAAAACTGTAATTCCAAGTGGTTCAATTCGTCTAAAGGTAACCCCCCAACTTTTGCATATCTCGAGTTCTTGTAAAAAATATCACTAAAAAATTTTGATGCGACCGTTATACCTGCAATTATTAATCTGTGAATATTGTAGCTATCCATAACGAATAATTGAGATTGGGCGTCATTTGAATCTAAATCTCCTGCATTTGCTCTTTTTGCAATTCTATCAAAATATACCAACAAACTCAAAAATACCTCATTTGTCACAGGACAGTACTTTAAAATTCTTGTAAAATATGCATGTAATGAGATTGCTGGTACATTTCGACCATGAAATGCTAATACATTTGCTGTAAATCTATGAGAAGTATGTAATTGAGATGCATGATGATAATGGTGTGGATGTAATGTATCATTAGCTTCGATGATTTTTTGCAATAACGATGATAGCATTAACAATAAATCCGAAACTGGGTGGTTCACAATATCTAAATGATCTTCTTGAGAAGTTACTGAGTTTCTTATTGATGATGAAAACAAAGGTTCTGAATATTCTGGAGGCGGTGGAAAATTATTTATGATTGTAGATGAAGAATCATTATTTGGGAAGGGAGGTTGTTCACTAAAAGAGGTGGAAAATTTGTTGGTTGAAGCCGAATCTGTTGATACATTTGTGGTTGTAATTGGAGGTGCCGGTTGTGGAAAATGAAACGAGTTGAAATTCGTTGGTACTGAACTCGGGGCGCTTGAATATGAAGAGGATACAATACTCGGTGTATTATGGAAAGGTGTATAAGAATTTGTTGTCTCTGAGGTCTTGAAATGTGATGATGTTTTTACAATGTTTATCGAATTTGGTTTCGTGTCACTATATGATGATGCATGGTTTGGTGGTGTATTCCTGAAGCTCGATGACGTTCTTGGATTCTGGTATGGGTATGGGTAATGTGGAGAGTTATTCGAAGCTGCAAGTTTTGAGGTTAGCAAACTGGTTCTTGTTCCAGCAGGTGCAATATTTGATGGTGCTGAATGGAAAAATCCAGAGTTTGAAATGTCGCCAAAGGAAGATCGTTGTTGTTGCTGGAATTGGTTATGAGGATTGTTTGGCGGATTTGCTCTTGGTGAATAATGCGATGGTGAAGATGAGTTGAAATTATTATTTGAATTAATTGATGATGAAAACTGATAATCATTATTGCTTGGAGAGACCGTATTCAGTTGATTTGTAAAAGAGTTCGCAGTCTGGTACGACTCAGGTATAAATGAAGATCTATCTTGCCCTGGTATAACTATAGGCTCGCTTGAATCGTGCTCAAGTGGTATTGTTGAATGATCCTTAAAAATGTTAGTATCTGTATATACATAAACGGACAAGGCTTTCGATGTAGCCAACACTTACTTGCATCAGATATTGAGGTATATCTTTTGATCTGAAGGATTATTTGATTCAAATTGATTTGCTGATATTAATGTAAACAATGCTATATTAATTTAATTATAAATCCTAGAGTATTAGCCGAGGAAACTAACTATACGGACTATACTGCAATTGAGTTCGAATAGAAATCTTTCTGAAAGATAATTTATCTGACTGTAAACAACAATAACTTGTTAGTCTATATACAGTTTGTATTATATTATTAGTTTATTGTCTCTTTTGCAATACTGTATTGTTATTTGCAAGGGTTGGTAGAGTTTCTCAGTGCAATAATGCGACTTCGGAAGGGTAATAATTATTACGTTTCGGGTTTAATTTTCATAATGATTTCCATCAAGAATACATACTGTTAAGCAAACAAAAGAGAAGCCCCAGAATGTCCAGAGCTAGTAAGATCACTTTAGGGCTGGCATGTTTCTTTAGTGCTGCTACAGTCATTGGTGTTCATTATGTTCAAGATATGGAAAGAGAAGTATGTATATGTATTTGAAGAGACAGCCGATGAGTAGCTACTAAATGTATACCAGGCACTTCACCAAGGTCCTATCAAGGACGCAATCAGAGTAGAAGAAAAACACAAAGCCAAAGAAGCTAAAAGAATATTCAACGAAAAAGAGCATCTACTCCAGCTAGAACTGAAAAAGAAATATGAACAAGTTCAACCGTTAACGGGAGAGATAAAAACAGCAGAGCCTAAGGAAGCAGACCTGGGAAAAGAGTGATGTAAAGCCTTGTGCCAGCGGCAGCTGAATTAATAACAAGATTTGTATATAGACGTTGATCCAACTCAACTAGTTTAGTCTAAATGTAAATACCTGACGAGCTCAAATAGTAGATGTATTCTCACGTGCTACTTCCAAAGAACTTCACGTGGATTATGTAATTCTCAATATCCACATTGTTCTACTGGAGAAAAAGCGATCTTAAGTGTGGGAAACAAGCACAATTTACTGGTGCTAAAATATCCTTGATTTCTGAACAGAAAATAATGTCATTTATTTCCACAGCATCGCGTATTGCAAGAACTTCCCATTCAAAAATTTCAGTTATGTCTTCAAGAGCTTCATCAACTTTAACTCCAGTATGTAATTGCGAATGGGTATTTTTCTAAATGCCGTAACTATTACATTTATCTTTACCAATTAAACTCTGTAACTTGTGTTTGCAACGGTGAATCGGCTTGTCTCAACTAACCATATACTAACACGGTCAAGGTCCGTACCACTAAAGCACCTGTCCCAGCTGCTTCTTACTCTCAAGCTATCAAAGTAAATAGTATGTTGAAATTGTATATCCACTTGCTGGGCTTAAACTAATCTTGAAACTAGACTTTGTTTACGTGTCTGGCCAAATTCCATACACTCCAGAAGGGAAATCAGTTACCGGTCCAATTGGTGATCAGGCCGAACAGGTTATCCAAAACATTAAAGCTATTTTAGATGAAGCTAACTCGGGTTTAGATAAAATTGTCAAAGGTATGTCTGTAGTGGTAAAGTAATGTGCTTGCGAATTCTTTTTACTAACTGGTGTACAGTCAACATTTTTTTAACCGATATGCAAAATTTTGGACCATTTAACATTGTTTATGCTAAATACTTCAGCGAACACAAACCAGCAAGATCGTGTGTCGCTGTTAAAGAATTACCATTAGGTGTTGAAGTATGTGTGATCTTCAATTATGAATATCAAGGTGGAATTTTACTAACCAATTTTTTCAGCTTGAGGTGGAAGTTATTGCAGTTGAAAAATAAATAAATAAATCTACTTTAATTAAATTTAGCCTATTACACTAAACCTGTTGTAGTCAACTATATGAATGTGCAACCTCTCCGTGGTACATTTTAGACCTAAAGATAATCACGTGTATTGCTATAAAGTGTGACTTCTCTGTTCTGTTTTAGGAAATATTTTTACTTTATTTTCGTTAAGCTTATTTTATTGATTTCTGAAAAACTGGCGCCGAAAAAAGTAATTTGTTGATGACATAAGCGGTACTGAATTTTCAACGCAAAAAACTGTGAAATTTGGGTAATATCAAAAAAATTAATTTGAATACAAACAATTCACCTTACATTTGTGTATTTAAACAACTATATCAAAAATGGCTCAACGTGTTACTTACAGAAGAAGAAATCCATGTATGTATCGATTTATATTGGCAGTATATTTAAAAGAGTGTTTATAAAGATTACAAGAAATTCAACTGAAGTATTTTATCACAATTACATACTTCTCAAGATCAAAATGTTTGGCTCAATCAAAAGCGACAAAAGCAATAAAGTTAAGAGACGAGTAGTTTAAAGCTGTTTCTGCAGTGTAAGCAAATTCAATTAGTGTGTCGTGTAAAGCACAGAGTATAATTTACGATTGAATCAGCCTTGAGATATGTGTATTCTCACAATATTTGAATCAGAACTCAAGATGATAAAACTCATTACACTATTTTTCACCGGAATTCAAAAGAGACTCATCTATTATCAGAAATGTTGCTGGTATACCTTTAAATCTGCAAACTCTACTTTTGAATGCCGGACGTTAATACGTTTTAGTCAACGAGAACTTACTAACAATGTTTAGACAACACCCGTTCAAACAAAATCAAGGTTGTTAAAACACCAGGTGGTGTTTTACGTGCTCAACACGTCAAAAAAATTGGTACCAGACCAAAGTGTGGTGACTGTGGTATCGCTTTACCAGGTATTTCCTCATTACGTCCAAGACAATACGCTCAAGTCTCAAAAACTCACAAAACCGTCTCAAGAGCCTACGGTGGTTCCCGTTGTGCTAACTGTGTTAAGGAAAGAGTTGTTAGAGCTTTCTTAATTGAAGAACAAAAAATCGTTAAACGTGTCTTAAAAGAAAAAGCTGAAAAAGAAAAGAAAGATGAAAAAAAACAAGCTAAAAAATCAACCAAATAAGTGATTCATTACCAATATTTTGAAATGTTATAATTGGTTCATTTAGTTTTTATTGCATGTAATCTCTTTTTTTGTATAAAAGTTAAAATTTATGTTCTATGGAATGTTTATATTTTCGTACTGTAGTCTTTTAAATTAGTTTCAAGTCTTCTCTCGCAGTCACACTGAAGGGATAGAAGGACATTTGTTTCAGTCTTCCAACAAGGGCAACTAGGATCTTTGTAAATCATGAATCTGTTGCTTTTCAGTATCTAATGAGGTCAAATTCTCGATTTATATTAGTATGTTGCCCAAACCATATCTAGTTGTTTTTTTGTTTAGTCCTGTCTATAGGAGACAATTATCAAGCAAAGAAAGAGTTTCAGATATCAAAGCAGAATAGTTCCACGGTTCAAACTGTCTTTATTGAATTCTGGCCATATAATTATTTATAGAGAGTGGGAAGGCGAATTGTCTATATATAAAGCAATTGGATAGCAGGAAAGAACAAATAGAACTTCCGTTTATACACTTATTTTGTGAACACCTGTTTATGTCTCCAAAACAATAAACTATAGTGTCATAACCTTAAGAAAATACATCACCAAAAGCTGATGACACTTTCCAATCTGGACCATTCCTTTAAAGTTAATAGTCGCGATAACATCAACGAAAATAATAATAATATCAACAACTACAGCTCAGTTTCATTGGACGAACAATTTGATGATTCATTAGATGCCGCTTTAGCTTCGTTAGAGAACAATCCATTTATCGACGATAATAATAGCTACAGCAGCACTGACAATAGCACCAAGTATATGAAACCTATCCCATTAAAAACAATGTCTCCAAGGAATTCATTTGAAGAAGAGTTGTTTGTTAACGATGATTTACCTTTAATTGGTGATTCGTATTCTTCAAACAACAATACAAGTGTCTGGAAAAGAGGTGTGAGTGCCTTAAAGCATGCGTCCCGCAAAAGGAATATTAGCAAAAGTGTGTTGAACAAAGACCGAAATATCAATGGTAACAATAGTAATAGAATTCGACTGACAGAACAAGACACGGAGAGGAGAATCTATCCTGGCATTCCTTCAGTCAATTTTCCAACGAATTCAATATCGAATGCAAAATACAATCCTTTTACGTTTTTGCCTATGATACTATATGAGCAATTTAAATTTTTCTTCAATCTGTATTTTCTAATAGTTGCCTTATCGCAAGCTATTCCTGCTTTAAGAATTGGCTATTTGTCGTCGTATATTGTTCCATTAGCCTTTGTTTTGATAGTTACAATGAGCAAAGAAGCAATTGATGATATTCAGAGAAGAAGAAGAGATTCGGAAGCAAATAACGAGCTGTATGAAGTTATAGGTCAGCCAAACATGGTCCAGAGTAAAGACTTAAAATGTGGTGATCTAGTCAAAATTCATAAAGATAAAAGGATACCAGCTGACATGATCTTATTACAGTCAAGTGAACACACAGGAGAGTCGTTCATCAAAACCGATCAGCTGGATGGAGAGACCGATTGGAAGTTAAGAGTCTCTTCCCCATTAATGCAAAATTTGTCACTAGATGAACTGCAATCTGTAAATATTACTGCATCTGCTCCTGATAAAGCGATTCACTCTTTTTTGGGGAAATTGGAGATTAATGGGCAGTCTAGTGCACTCTCTATAGACCACACCTTGTGGGCTAATACTGTTCTGGCTTCAGGTACTGCAATTGGTATTGTCATTTATACAGGTGTTGATACTAGGCAAGCAATGAATACATCAAAATCAGGCGTTAAGACAGGTCTGTTGGAATTGGAAATCAACAATTTGTCAAAAATTTTATGTATTTGTGTATTTATTTTATCTGTTGTTTTGGTTGCATGTCAAGGGTTCAAAAGTGATTGGTATGTCGATATAATGAGATTTTTGATTCTGTTTTCTACAATTATTCCAGTTTCTTTGAGAGTCAATCTTGATTTAGGTAAGTCTGTTTATGCCTATCAAATCGAACATGATAAAACAATACCGGAAACAATAGTCAGAACGAGTACCATACCTGAGGATTTGGGTAGAATTGAATATTTATTATCTGACAAAACGGGTACTTTGACACAAAATGATATGGA
>JAJMCJ010000249.1:0-13251 GCA_030572875.1 Wickerhamomyces kurtzmanii | reverse complement strand
TCTTCTTTTTTTATACACTTATATACACATATTTATATTTATATATAAACCTTTTGTTTTGTTTAGATGTTTGTTTTTTTCGTTTTTGTTTGATATTCAGTATAATCTCAACATGTTTTAAATATATATTTAATCGCATTATTAGCATCACTAAATCGGTCCTTCCACTTCTATCTTTTATTTTATTTTAACGTTGGTTCACTGTGCTCTTGGTTATCGTTTTTAAGATAACGTTATAGTAGATACTTTCCCATGTACTACTATATTGAAAAAAACTGAAATAAAATTAAAATAAAAGGTTATCACTCTATCAAATTTTAATGACAGATATAAGACCTTTACGTTTTAAAATTCTAAAGTTCATTGCTGTTTGTATTGAAATAGCAGATTAACATTGTTTCTTTAATTCAATTGTAACTCTAACGAAGTGTTTATATAACTGTTATATGTAATAAACATAAATAGCTTCTATGGCCAAGTTGGTAAGGCGCCACACTAGTAATGTGGCGATCGTCAGTTCGACTCTGACTGGAAGCAATTTTTTTAATTAAATATTAGCTGTCATTTATTTACGTGTCAATTTTTACTTTTTGAGGGTAACTTCATTTACAACCAAAATCAATAATAATATTTTCCACCGGTTAATTGTATTGAACTCATTGAATAACAAGCCTATAATAATATTCGAGTTATCTTTTGCTTTTCAGGATGCTGAATTTTGGAAAGCTTCTTAATCCGGTTGACGGTAATGCAAATAAAAAAGAAACGCAGAACCAAATAGATAACCCTTTACCACCTTCAAGAGGAGTTTCGATTGTCAATATCGTTAATGATGACAATATTGAGAACACAATCAAATCTCCAGTGCTACTCAAATCAAGTTTACCTCCCGTTACTCCTGCAACCTTGTTTCAGGATAACATTAAAATCAGAAACAGTATATCAAGTTTAACCAACGAAACTGATGTGGGTATTGATGGTAAGGAAACACCAAGTTTTGCCCGAAGACTATCATATGAGGCCAATTCAAGTGAAAAGAGTTCTCCAAATCTGCTCAAAAAAACTTTACCAAGAACAAGTAGCATTCAAAATATAATAAATAACGATAACGTCATTCATACTCCAAACATCGCAAAATTTGACTTCAAGTTTAAAGAACCAAAAGAACCTTCATTTGATGATGAACCTAGAGCATACGGAGAACCAATTGAAACAAAAGGTGAGTTGAATTTGAAACCTATAGTATCAAAGGATAAAGAATTTGAACCTAAAGGAGAGGATATAAATAAGGAACTTGAAATTTTAGATTCCATTGAGCATGAAAAACAAAACAAACCAAGAAAATATATAACTCCTCCAATTTGGGCAACTAAATGGTCACCAACCATGAAAGCACATCAACAGAATACTTCTGATAATAATGAAGGAAGAAAAGAAGTTGCTTTGTCGATTATTGGGCCTGAGCCTTACAATGAAATTATAAGAAGAGTTGGTGAATGGTTCTATTCAATATTTTATAATATCCCAAAGGAGCAAAGAAAATATTTAGAAATTGAAACCAAAATCGGTAGAATTTGGGACAAAAAGGAAGACAGACGAATCAAACTTCCGGTTTCAACAGAAGCAATTCTGAATGAAGATACAATTTTGGATTATACTTTTCAATCAGGTATTGAAAAACACAAATTTGAAAAACTGAAAAAATACTTAATTACATTAACCAAAAAGCACGAAGGTAAGTTTCAAACGACGAAGGTTGATACTGTCGATAAAGTTTACAGAGAAGCACAAGAAGGTCAAATTCCAAGATTTTACAGACTTACTCTAGAGAAAGCAACACAACGTAAAATAATCGAAATTCAGAAGAGGAAAATTTCAAGCATTTTCATATATTGTCCTTCACAAATATTTGATTTTAGGATTTCAATAAGTTTAGAACTGCCAACGGATGAGACTGAAAAGTTTCAAAACAAAACACCAGAAAATGAAAGACATAAAAAGAGAGATTCGTTTGAACATCCTTCAACTAACACAAAGATTGATATTACAGAAGTCAATACAATTGAAAGAGCAAAGCAGAGAAACCACGAGAGTAGCATTAAAAATTTGAAAAGTTATGAAGTCGAATTGGAATTGAATCCATTTACTATTGTAAAGGCTTATGAAAATTTAGTTGAAGATAACATATCATACGAAAAAATCATTAAAATATTTATTGATAATGCTAGAGTTTTGAATCGTGAGATTTCAAAGAACGATTAGTTTTAGGTATTTATTCTTCAATAAAAATCTACTATTATTATTAATACTATACGCATTTTGAATTGGCTTTTATTAACACCAAGATGAGTCTATATGAGTTAAAACTGTGCAAAAAAGTCTTTGATTATTCAGCTGGTTACTTATCGTTATAAATTCCTGTCAAGTAAGACAGTCTTGTAACAACCAGATCTATAGCCATGTTAATACTGTCTTTAGCCAAATCAACTTTTGAACCATCAACCTCATGCCAATTAATTGGAATCTCCTTAATTATAATTTTCTTTCTTATAGCAATTATTAAAACTTCGACATCAAATATCCAACTTTCATTATGAACAAATGGGAAAATCTCCAATATAGAACTTCTATTGAACAACTTGAATCCGCATTGTGTATCCTTGATAGTTCTAATACCAAATATCCAAACCAAAGTATGCAAACTGTACATCAAAAAGTTTCTTATAAACGATCTTTTGACGACCGCATCTGAATTAACCATATGCGCTCTCGAGCCAATAGCAATAGCAGGACTCAATCCGTATTCTGTTACACTTGCGACTAGCTTTGAAACATCAGAGAATTTACTTGCACCATCTGCATCAGCAAAGACACCATATTTACCATTTATATACTGTAATCCATGTGAAACTGCACCACCTTTTCCCCTGTTTTTTTCTAACTTGATCACTTTCATTTGATTTGGGTATAGATCGTAACCTTTCGAGTCACATAATCTCAAGATATACTCTGCAGTGCCATCTTTGGAACCGTCATCAACGATAATAATTTCCCAATTTAATCCATAGTTGGATCTCAGATACGAAATAGCTTCATCCAACATCAATTTGATTCTTTCAGTCTCATTGTAACATGGAACCACCACCGACAATTCAATTGAAGTCTCATCTGGATTCGTGCCTATCTTGTACAGCCGCTTTGGAACTGGATCTATTGTGCCTGATGAGGTTGTTGTTATATATGTTAATTCACTTGGAAATGGAGATCTCGGTTTGTGCGAAAGTAGTGCAATTATTATATAAAGTAACGTAAATGCCGTTACTAGAAAAACAAACAAACAATATATCATTTCCTTCATCACTCCAGCTATCTGTTGCACTTCGTTCCTTTGTAGATGTTGTCATTTTTGAGAAAGAACCAAGTGGCCTAAATCGTTCTTTTTCAACGCGAAAAAACGTGGTTCTTGATTCGGACAGTACCTCTGATCAGAATTACATTCTTCGAAACGTACAGATTTTTCAAGATGACAATATTTAATTAGTAAATAGAATCACGTTCTATAGCAGTAATATACAGTAGCAGTTTAAATACAAAACTAACAATGACTATTTAAAATGAGCAGCTAGATAGTGGGCTCATTGAGTGGCGAGTTGTCGACATGAACCTCACGCTTATCCAAAAGCTGGTAGTTGAGATGACGATCAGCGACTGAACTCAATTCTGTTCTTGAAGTAGTCAACATTTCATTCCAGTCATCGCTACCAAGTTTGCCCATGTTTGGGGATGAGTCATTGGATTTGTTATCTTCATGAATTAGCAGAGGAGAAGATGGCATTACGGAAGCTTTTGACTTCTCTCCCATCTCATGCTGACGGTGTTTATCCTGTTTCTCTAACTCGCTCGGGTCAGTTTGGGATAGCGAATTGTCTCCAACGGTACTATCACTATCACTTTCTTCACTTTCTTTTGAAGTCTTCTCTGGTGAATCGTCGTTACATGGTAATGTGTTGCACGTCGTAATATCATGTGGTGTATTTTGGCATAAATCTTTAGGTGTCTTTGTACTATCATCTTCATTCGTAATTATGTTAGAGTCAAAAACACTAGCTAACCATTCATTGTCTGCTAGATTCGTATTATTATCAGTAACATTAATATTATCATTGTTATTATTATTATTATTATGTAATTCGAATGACTTGGTTAACATTTTTTCAAAGTTCGATGATGGTGGAATGTTTTCTTTATTCTGATCCATATCGGTAATTTGTTGATCAATATCAGTAAGCGGACAAAAATTGAAATCATATGGGCTGTTATCAACCAAGTGACCAACATTGTTGAAGTTGTCTAACTCAGTCAATGGATCAACTAAAGGGTCAGTGGAATTGAAATAAGAACCCGGCAAATCGTTATTGTTTTTAATCCTGATTTTAGTCGGATCGCTTTTTATTTTATTTGAGTATGCTGTTGCTGCGTTTGATTTTTTGGATGGAGTTAAACTCTGTAATGGTGATGACGATGTATTTACGTTGGGATTTTTACGCTTTTTAAGAAATGATCCACGTTCAAGTGAGTTAGCATAACATGCACCACATAATATGCCTTTTTTTGGTGGTTCATTCCATTTCCAAGTCTTTGAATTGTCTGTGTGACAATTCACACATATCAATTTCTGTTTTAAAATGAGATCTGACTGTACAGGTGAAGACGATTGAGGTTGGACTATGTGATTTGAAAAAGATGGTTGTTGTTGTTGCTGTTGATTATAATTGTTCTGCGGATGTTCATATTTAAACATTCTTGTATCTTCCGAAATTTTAACGTTTTGTGTTAATTTAATCGGTTTCTTACTCATAAAATCAAATCTTTTGTTGACAATATCAGTGGTCAGAGCATCATCAGCAGATGAATGGACTTCAAAGTTGTAAGTTTTTGTCCCATTTGATAACTTATCGGCCAAATAGATTCTCTGTGCAATAGATTTTGGTGGATACAACGGATTTGTTATCGCCCCTTCGAATGACGGCAATGATTGAGTACGTTCTGCTTTTGGGGCAGGAGCAGGATTTGTGAGTCTTTTTCCTTTTTCATAATTTGTGTTTCTAAACTGAAAACGTGATTGTTGAGTTGATTGAGGTGGAGGCAGCGGTGGAACTGATATATCGTTATCGTTAAAGCTTAATTTCTGTAGCGAGTCTTTATTGAAAACTTTTACAAATCTCAATTTAATTTCTAGAGTTTCGCTGTATTTATCATCTCCACTAAGTAGAGTTGTAAAATTCTGACAAACTCTTCCAGGAACCAAAATGCTTTTAGAATTTTTTGAAAATTTGGAAACTAAACCATGTCCGACAAAAGGTTCGTTAGGTTCACTTATGTCTTTAACGTAAATGGATAGATCAAACTGAGGATTGCTGAATAATTCAGGGGATGATTTCATCACTGGTGCCATTACTTTTTTCAATTCTATTGCACCTAGTAACATTGATGAAACGGAATCTGGGATTGGAACGCTCACAACTTTAACGTCTTCCAGTTTTGTAGATCTTGCTAGAAACGTGGTGTTATCGTCAAAAGAGTATAGAACTTTTACTGCTCGTTCGTTAGTTTTTATTTCAAAGAAATTTCTTCTGATTCACTTACTCATCATCTTGTTATCATTGTTGCCATGTAACTGTTTTTCTGGCATCTCAGGCAATGAGGGCATATGGTGAGCACGCATTTTGCTCCGTTGATATTATTTGAGAATGAGTGAATGTAACAGCGTCTAAGCACTTTGTTATTGTCGCTGCTGTTCTGTCGTGAATGATGCTGGTGACGGCGGTGAAATTGGTGAAATCGGCGTTGATTGTGATGATAGTCTCTGATATTGTTGTGTTGTTTGTATTGATAAAATGTGACGTAGACTCCTTTCAAAAAGGATCTTGTCAACGGTAATAGATTGCTATGAGTAAACTAACAGAAGACAAAATACCACAAACTATCAAAACACAAAAATTCATAAACCTGGAATTAACTTCTGCAAACCGCGATTGATTGTTTTTTTTGTATATGCACAAATTTCTACTAAACGCGATCGTGTCTGTTTTTTTTTTATTGTTTGTCTTTTCTGGTTATATTAGCGACACGTAACACTGCCATTTAGGTTTCTAGTTTTTTCCAATTATTATGTCATGTATTATATAATCACAAATGAAAGAAGTTTTTTTTTCTTTTTTCTTTCTCTGTCATTTGGTCGCGTGTAAACCAAGATGAGGTTGTAAAACTACGAAGTTCATTCAAGTATGAAAAGTAATTTTCAGCAAATATCAAGGTAAAGGAAAGAGATTTAACAAAATTTCGTTAACAATGAGTGGTTTACCTTAGCTTGGAAGAGTACAAAATAAGGAATTGTGAATAAGGTTAAGTAAAGTTGTCGAGCGAGTCCAAGACCTGGTCTGATTGGCCTGTTTTTGTGCAAGAGCTGATATCGGAGAAAAACATATTTTCCAGTTTGATGGTGAAATCGCTTCTGAAAAATGCCAAAAGTATTACTGGAACACTATCCAGTCTCGTTTATACAGCCATATATTGATCGATTGATCGTCAAGAAGTCGCTCTTCGTGAAACTAAACCAACAAGCGCAAGTAGTTCAAATTTTAACTCAGGGATACATCGGGATTATCTATTTGATCTTTTTTTGCATTACCAGTGCGCCATATGTATTTAGCCTTCCTATTTGGTACTGCCAACTGTTGCCAAAATGCTGGCCACAACTTTAAGCGGGATTTTTGGTGAAAGGGATATGATAATATTATGGTATATAGTAAAGGAAATTATTTCACATTACTTGACTAGCCCGCTCTTGGTGATGAAATATCCATGAAATCAATCATATCAGTTCAATCTGATATGTAGGATAACATAACCACGATAAATATCTCAACGAGGACATACATAACTTCGCAGATAGGATGCATAACTTTTAATATATATTTTTCTTGGTTGGTAGTATAAAAACCTCTTTTATACCCTTTCAAACATTTCCTGATTTCGTTCAGTGTTACTTTTATGAATTGTTGTTAAGATATGACCCACAAGATGAAAACTTCAAATTGCACTTTTAACTGTGAATCTCGAGCAATGGAAACATCAGCTTCAAGTAACTCTATTTGCGAAGATTTGATAAAGATTGATATAAGATTCCCTGCGACAACTCCAGAATTTGAAAATAAACTACAAGTTAAACGGTGGGTAGTTGATTATGTTAGAGTCAACTACAACGTACATTTGGTTGTTGAACGATCTGACGACTGGAAGATTATCTTCAAATGTAAAACTTTGAAAAAAAAATGTCATTGTTCCATGCGTTATGGTTCGTATTCGAAAAGCTCGAAGAATGTGAAAATTGAATGTCCGTTTAGACTGAAGATCAATTATTCATTAAGAATGAAATCATGGAAGTTTCTAATTTTAAACGAGTACCATTCACATAAAATCAGAAGAGAATTCATAAACAATGAAGTATCATTGGGCTGTATCGTTGACAAGATGATACCATCATCACCGTTATCACCACAGCGATACGAGCCAATTCTACCAAAAGCTACACCTATTAAAAAGATCAAGTTTTGCCAATCTTATAACTCTGAATATTACAATAAACAAAAACAACAAGATTTAACAACAAAATTATCAAGCATTTTGTGTGAACTGGATAATTATATCACTCCACACTACAGCTTTCAAATGTATTCTCCTATTTCTTCACACTCTTCGTTTTCAAGTGCTTCATGTCAAAATACACAAAATCATTCAAACAGCCCAAACCCATCAATATTTTCTGAGAACAATGACGAGCCTTTAAAACTAGATGATACCCTGTATAGTCATGAGAGTTATGATCGTAATAATGAAGATGACAATAATAGCTATAGTAATTCATATATGACCACCAGTTATACAGATACTCTTGAACCAACCTATAAATCAAATTATCAGCTGACTGGAACTGGATTCCACGAGTTCAATAGCATTATATGCCCCGAAGGAGACTACATTGACTCTTCAGAGTCTACTGATTTGTTAAAAACATCTTACCCAGAGAATTCTAACTTTTTCAATCAAGATGAAAGCTTGTCTACAAATTTGATTCAACAAAGTGATTTAAATCAATTGTTACAACCAAGTACAATGAATACGAGTACCATAGATCTAATGGATATTATAAGTATGAACAAAATGTCTTATATAAATGATAAAGATTTTGTGAAAAAGTCAGCGGACTCATCAGATTCGCTGAACATTGATCCGTTATTTTTGAATGATGATCGAAGTCAAGCTACTAAGGATGAGTTCTATAGCATGTACAATATCATTGATTACGACAAAATGAATGAAGCGATGAATTGTTCAAGTGAAATCAGAAAAGGGGAAGGAATTAGTGACTTGAATAATTTCATCAGTACAGGTAGAATCAGCAACTAGTTTTAAAGAGAGTACAAGGGTGACAATAAAACTTGCAAGTTTCTGGGACAGTTGGTTCACGGCAGCCAATTCACCATCAACGGCTGAAATTGCAATGATTCCGTCACTGTTTTTCATACTTATGTACTTCGTTTTTTTGTGTTGTTTTTGCAAAAAAAGTTAGAATCCATATATATTTGTACAGCAAATTGTTTTTACGGCCTTAGGATACGATATCTTCACAACAGTGAATTATGAAAATGAGACGTACATTTACGTCGTGGTTATGGGATTTTTTTTCCTTTCAATTTTTTTATATTCTTAATAATTTATTTAATGATGACACTATGACTTGTTTAGTATTAAAATGTGTAGGTGACTTACTCAAGTTTTGATTTTGTCAGGAAAAAATTCCCACGCACGGATTAAACCTTATGACCAAATGGTTTTCGGAGAATAAATCAAAAAATTAGAATTATCAACTATATCGCGGTATCGGGGTGATCAAATTGATACGAGCCAATCTGTACGCAATCTTAAACGATACATTAAAGCCCGAATTTTCTTTTTCTAATAGAACTCAATCATTGCAGTCAAACCAGATAATTGAGACTTTCCTGGAATTAAACACCACATAGCTAGCAGTTCCTATATAAGTCTAGCCGGCCCTATAAGTCAGAAACCCTTTGTACATTATGGCCTTTTTTGTTCCCGGTCTAATGTACAATGAAAATTTTTATCAGTTTGATCTAACAATATATGCATGTTACCCTTTTAAGATCTAACTTGCCGTGAATAAAGAAGTTATTTTAACGTAAATTTCACTGTTCTTTAAGACGGGTCATTTATTGAGAAATATATATTACATAATTCGTAACATATTGCTTACACAATGAACCTAAAACTAACTAATACATAGATTAAATTTAAATATAAATAACATTAATATACAAATCCCAACCTTTTTTTTATTTATCTTCCGATGCATTTATCCAAAACGACTCTATAGCTCTTGGCCACATACTCAAATAGTTCTCGCTCAATTCAGACACTTTAGTTTGAGTGTCACATACTTGTATAGATGTGACCACAGCTCAAGCAAACGTAAAATAAAATCATACTTGTATCTTTGCGTCTCTGTTGTGATTGAAAGAAAACAGCTTCTTGATTGTGGCATTTAGGACACTCCTTATCGGATCTGGGTAATGTTGGATCAGAACCAATATCCTGAACAACACCTGCAGTTTCACTGAACACTGTTAGTATTTCAACTACAAAACCATCTCATTCATGTTCAGACATCTCAACAAGCAACTTACCCGATGTTTGAAATCAGTTCGTGTCTGTAGACCAACGGTGTAGCAGCCTTCTCAACATAAGAACATGTTCTACATTCAAACAGCAGTTGATTGTTTTCTTTGTCCTCTTTAGGATACAACATATTGTTACTGGTTTGTTAGCCATCATATTGCATTTGTCAAACCTTCTCAAAGCCGTAAAGCCAACAGCACTCACCATTCTCTGCAAAATCTGAACGAAGTCATCTTGCCGTTGTTGCTGTTGTTGTTTTACTCCCAGCTGTTGTTGACCTTTCTTTATATTAGTTTTACTTTTTTCCATTTGTTTTTCGGCATAAGTACAACAACGTGTGGCTGCACAACAACTTTTCAAAACGTCAACGATTTTTTTTTTCAAATGTTCATGCTAATAGAGTGAACAACAAAACTAAATAATTAGTGTAATAAAGGGTTTCAAATATCATAAACAAAATGTCTTTAATTATTCGCCAATCTGCTCGTGTTGCTTTAAGTAACATTTCAAAAAGGTAAGCATATTTTCATAGAAATTGCAGAAACACGGCGTAGTACTAACGATTTATAAAGATCAATCTTGATTCGTTTAAACTCAACAGCATCAACATCTGCACCTGCTACCATTGATCCAAAAATTTCTACTATAGTTGATCAAATCTCAAAATTGACATTACTGGAAACATCGTCATTGATTACTGAATTGAAAACTAGATTAAATATTCCAGATATTTCATTCCCAACCGGAGGTGCATCACAACAAACACTACAACAAACACAACCAGAAGAAGAAGAAGTTAAGACGGAAGCCAAGGAGGAACAAACTATCTTTGCTATAAAACTAGAAAGCTTTGATGCCAAATCAAAGCCAAAGATCATCAAAGAAGTTAAGTCTTTATTAGGATTGTCTTTAGTTGAATCTAAAAAGTTTGTTGAGTCTGCTCCAAAAATTTTGAAAGAAAATGTTGCTAAAGAAGATGCCGAAAAGATTAAAACTTTATTGGAAGGTCTAGGTGCCAAAGTTGTTCTTGAGTAGATATTTTCTGATAAGTACTGGAGGACAATTGATGCAATAGAAAGAATATATGGTGAATGGATGAAACTTGTATATACTACAATAATATTTTTTATTTAAATAATAAATTAAACTTTTTATTAATTCGTCGTAGATACATATTTATATATGTTTATATATACCTAGATGTTGTGTCATTTCATTAAAATCTCATTGAGTATCTTTTACTTTGTAAATGATCTCTATTGTTAATATCATTTCTGCTCATTAAGTTCATTGAATTCCTTTGTTGACTGGATATCGGTCTTTTGTCATTATTTCTTAAGTCTAAAAACTCGTTTTGTTGATACTGCTGTTGTAACTGAGCTTGCTCTTCATGTGGAAATGCTTGTGATTGCCTATAATGTTGTTGTTCCTGATTAACATACTGATTATTGTAGTCGTTATTATAACCGTTGTTAAAGTTACCATCAAAATCGACGAATTCATCGTTATACCTATATCTCAAATTTCTACTATTAAAAGCTTCATTGTTTCTAGAAAACTCCGGTATTGCTGGTGGTGGTTGACTGTATTGATGATTAGGCACTATCATCGATTTAGGTCTCGTTGTTGATGATCTTACCGACCCCCGAGAAACCGTTCTTGGAATGACAGTTTGATGAGCCATAAACGATGGTTGTTGATGTAATGGTCTTCTAGTTTCACTTCGGGATTGGAAAATGTTTGATAACGTGGCAACTGAGCGAGTTCCACCTACCGAGTTGGGTATTGCTTTACCAAATATTCTTGATTGAGGTGTCTGATGCTCATTTATTCTCAACCTATTTAAATTATCTGTTAAATAATCATCATTCAATTCATCGTCATCATCTGAAAATTCACTTTCTGAGTCTGAGTTACTTAATGTACGAGATTCCTGTTCTGAAATTAAAACTGAGTTCTTTAATATTGGGGAGATCGATGGTAACATCGGACTAAGCTTTGTACCACCCCGTATTAAAAGATTTTTAATTGATGAATTGGCTTTGTCATTTAATGTCACTGGAACTCTATTAGCATTCTCGTCATGACTAAGACTATGAAATTGATCTAGTGCTTCATCTTCATCATCACTCATTAGCAAAGTAGTTAATGCTGCTACCAACGATTGCATTCGACTATATAAGGCAAACGAGGAGCTATCAATCAATGATTTAGTACTATCTGACTTTGATTCATTGGGTAATGGTGACTGAAACAAATCAAACGTAGCATTCAATATTCCTTCGAATGATTTCTTCTGTTTCAAATTAAATTTTGTGGATGAATTCAATAGATCCATTAACTCATTTTCAACACTCAGCAATTCATTTGATCTTTTCAAAATAGATGTCTTCCTTTGATTAGTACATTTGTTTTCGTACTCAATACTATTGTGAAACATAGATATATTCTTGTATGAACTTGTAGAGGGTGAATGTGATTCTATTGATGAAGCAGAATCATTCTTAATGGTATGAGATGTATCAGAAGAAAGGAATAATTTTCCTGCTGGTATTGGGCGGAATCTATTTGAATCCATTTACCTTTTGTGATTATTTCTTCTGTGTCTTTGTTGTTGTTTTCATAAAGGGATACAATCAATGATATTGAATAAAACCAAAAGCAGAGTGCTTTAAAAATTAAGATAACGTCCAAATATACAAAACAGTGACAAACAAATTCGTTTTAGTTTGCTTTGTCTCGTCTCAACTCCGTTTTACCATAACTCGCGTTCATCGTTAGTCGATCTATCATTTTTTTCTGGATTATTGATAGGAGTCATGTGACAAAGCAGTAACCGAATATGGGCATCTTACAGAATTAGAAAAACCGTGATTATTATATAAAGTTGTAATGCTTATTTTAAAAAGTATAAAGCAAGCATCAGGTCAACAAGACATTGAAGACAAAAAGAACTAAACATGAAGTCATTGGAAAATCAAAAATCCATGAAATATTGACCATATGGATCTTCACCAGAGACTCCGTAGTCCAGCTGTTCTTCAGGATAATGTTCAAATAATGAAGAATCACCCACACCCGCAGTAATAGGAGGTTCATATGGGGTTTCAATGTCCTTAGCTAATAGCTTTTCCCATATGACCTCCGCGAACCATGGGTGACCTCTAATATCAGAAGGACCGTTTTGCAAATTACCCAGTCTTCTGGTCAGATCATTAGTTATCAATTTCTTCAGCAGGTCTATAGCATCAGGGTGCATAAACAATGGGTAATGGACTTTTCCTGCTAGAATTTTTTCGTAAGTCTTCATTGGTGTTATATCGTAAAATGGAGTATACCCTGCCAACATTTCAAAAATCAATATTCCCAACGACCACCAGTCAACAGACTTATTGTAAGGTTTCGTGGTGATAACTTCTGGTGCAATATAGTCTGGTGTACCGCATAATGTCCAGGTAACTGTTTCTACCTCTTTTGCAAAACCAAAATCGG
>JAJMCJ010000248.1:0-13324 GCA_030572875.1 Wickerhamomyces kurtzmanii | reverse complement strand
AAGCGAATTTAACAAATCCAGAAAAGACTATACAAAAAAAGAGAAAATTCAGTCACAATACAAAAAATGCCTCCTGTACAACAGTTTCAGCAACAAGCTCCTTCAAACTTTGATAAATTCAAAATGGGTTTAATGATGGGTACAACAGTTGGAGTCGTTGTGGGTGTTTTATTTGGTGGTTTTTCAATCATCACAAACGGTGCAGGTCCAAACGGTGTTATGAGAACATTAGGACAGTACATCGGTGGTTCTGCTGCTACTTTTGGTCTTTTCATGTCTATTGGTTCGGTCATTAGATCTGACGATGCTGAGTTTGACTCCACAATGAAGCCTAGAAACATGAACGAACTAAGAGCTTTGATGAGAGCCAGATATGAAATCATGAATGAAAAATCGAAAAGAGTATAGATTGAGATAAGCATATTTCGGTACTGACTTCACTCTGCTGTTATTTTGATTCGCTGTCAATTTGAGTCGCTGTTGGTCCTGGCCACAAGGCATCAATCGATAATCTGCAAATAATACCCTTACGGAATTTTTCTGTTTGATTGAACACTATTGTATATATTAAAACACTTTAATGTAGGAAATCGACTAAGAATTACTGCTAGCACTAACCATTCGCTTTTTTTTTGGACACATTTTTCCGTAACCCCTGCTGCTAAAAACTCCAGTTGATGTTTGTTTCAGTCTAGTACCATGGAAATAGAAATTCGGATAATAGCTTGAAAAAGGTTACTCATTTATTACCTGAGACTAGGTAGGTTTTGCTTGTAAGCTGCTTAAGACCTCATGTGGAAGTATCTCCCAAAACAGAAATCCGGATGTCGTTTTTAGAAACAGAAAATATCACGAACTCCAATCATGTCTAAAGCTTCATCCAACAATCTCAGTTCTGTGCGGTGCAAGTATTTCTTAAAATGTCTGGGAGTGAAATAAAATGCATGGACTTTAATCAAGATTTTTCTTGTATTGCAATTGGTACTGAGAGTAATTTTAAAATATACAATTGTGATCCGTTTGGTGAATGTTTTGAATCAGGTAAGCCTATAGTTACTATCGTTTGTTCTTATAGAACTTTTATTATCCAACTTGTTTGAAACTAACCGCCTCAGACTCGGGAGCAAGTGTGGTTGAAATGTTGTTTTCAACGTCTTTGGTAGCTATTGTTGGGAATGGTGACAAGCCAACTACATCAACTAGACGATTGAGAATAATAAACACTAAGAAGAAGTCTACAATTTGTGAATTAACATTTCCCACTTCTGTATTATCGATAAAGCTGAATAGAAAAAGATTGGTTGTTGTTTTAATAGATCAGATATACATATATGACATCAGCTGTATGAAATTATTACATACGATAGAAACATCACCAAACAAAAGTGCATTATGTGATTTAAGTTCAAACGACGAGTCGATATTAGCATACCCTGCACCAGGCCCAAATATTGCGTCGCCATTCAATGAACCTGATACAAACAGCATTTCTGAAAATCATAACGAATTAGGTATGGTTATATTGTTTGACGCATTGAATGTTGTTCCATTAAATATAATAAAAGCTCATAAGACTGCGCTGGGTGTAATTTCATTAAATAATGATGGTACTTTGCTGGCAACTGCGTCAATGAAAGGCACAATTATTAGAATTTTTAATACAGTTATAGGCAAGAAATTATTTGACTTAAGACGAGGCTCGTATACGGCTTTAATCCATGAATTGACCTTCAATACAGATTCAAGCTTTCTTTGCGCAACTTCGGACACTGAGACGATCCATATTTTCAAAATCAAAGATATTGTCAACAATGTGAATTCTGTATCTAATAGTACAACAAATACTACTGAAATAAGTGACGATGAAAGAGAAGAAAGATTAATTCCATCGAGTGAAGACTCAAGGCATGAAGATCAGAAGATTAATTCATCAATAGCCTCCAAAATTCTTTCGAATTTTCCTAAGAATTTATCTTCAATCTTAGAACCACAAAGAGATTTTGCATTCATGAAGTTACCAAATCAACTAAAGAGTAAAAACGTTGTTGGTTTCAACTCTAACAATGTCATGGTTGGTAGTTCAGATGGGTCTTTTTATAACTTCAGTATACCAGAGAAAGGAGGTGAATGTGTTTTGGTAAAACAATATGCTTTTGAGTAAATTCGTGTGAAGCAAGTTGCATTTTTTTTGGTGTTTCAAGGTGCAGTTTTGTGATAAGTGTCCAATAAAGTGAAAAATTTTTTTCTCATTGTTGTAGTTTAGTTATTTATGTATTGCGTACGTCATTTCTTATTTTGAATCAATGGTGTTATAGTTATAATAACTAACAACAACATTTGAATCTGAGCTGCAAAATATCCATATTGAGATATTTCTATGTTTGGATATTTCGGTTTAGTTCCGGTTTTATCTAAAAAAATCCCAACTTGGGACCAATTTTTGTTAATTTAGCTTTATTATAACGATTAATACCAACTATCGATATACAAGTATTTGATTCAGGCAATGTTTCATATAGGTAGAACTAATTCAGTAACAAGCCCGACATACTTTGATATTAGGCAAGTGATTCTTTTTTTTTTTAGCTGATTCAACAACTTTATTTAGCAATTAGTTGCTAACTGTAATGCAGGGTTAAATCAACGTACAAAAATATAATTCTTGTCAGTGGGTCAATAGAGGATTCTCCTTCGGTGATTTTATCGGGACATTTAGTTTTTTCTATACCTGAACAAATAACTGTTAAGAAAATTAGTTTGAAACTTAAAGGGAAGTTTAAACTGGAATTTTTAGAGGTTTTAAATAGATCCAAGAAAAGTACGTTTTCAAATGCTGTCAAAGAAGAATCAAATGTATTTGAGTGTATTTGGGATAATCTCTTATTGAATTCAGATGGCATCATAACAAGGGGGAATGATAATGAACTAGTTCTTACTAGAGCTTCCTCTTCAAGCTCAGGATCTTTGAATAGAAGACTGTATAGATCGAATGCACCCACTTCAGTTCAATTGCCAGATCAAGGAATTTCAGGTACGCCTTTTGAGGGAGTTAGGACACCAAATGGTGCATCATTCCTCTTACCTCAAGGAAACTACGAATTACCTTTCAAATGCATTTTACCAGGAAGTTTACCTGAGACTGTCGAAGGTTTACAAGCAGGCTCTGTTTTGTACAAATTTGAAGGAATAATAGAAAGGGGCAGTTTTAAAAGTCCGTTCACAAAGTACAAATATTTGAGAGTACTTCGAACTTTAACGTCCGATAATATATCTTTATCTGAAACTGTGTCAATTGGAAAAAGTTGGCCAGATAAAGTTCAATATGAAGTCAGCATTCCTGGGCGAGCTGTTGCCATTGGAGGATCAACTTCCATTACAATATTGCTGATTCCATTGATAAAGGGATTGAAAATAGGATCAATCAAAGCATCAATCATTCAGTATTACGCATTTAAAGACTCGAGTGGTGAAATTTATGATGATGACCAGTCAATTTTAGACTGCACAATGACACAGATCCCAGAAGAAAGCTTACTGGATGGTAAATGGTCAATTGAATCATTTATTCAACTTCCCAAAAACTTGAAAAAAGTTACTCAAGATTGTGATTTCAAAAATGATATCATCAAAGTCAGACATAAACTAAAAATCATGATTAATCTGATCAACCCAGATGGCCATGTTAGTGAACTACGGGCAAATTTACCAATAAAATTGTTTATTTCTCCTTATGTCCCAATAAATGGACGAGCTGTTGCTTTAGATAATCAAGGAAAAATACATTTCAGAAAAGAAGAAGATCCTCTATTTGAAAAAAATATATTTCAACAGTCCAATAATAGTACGGTTCCCAGCTTCACAAATTTGAACTCAGACGGTCCAACTGCACCTCCAAATTATGAGGAACATGTGTTTGATAAGCTATTCAATGATGGTTCAAATGTTGGTTCAAATGTTAGTTCTGCAGGCATTTCGGTAGCCAACTCGGCAGTTAACTCTGTTGTTAATTCTGCAATCAATTCGATTACCAATTCAGAAGCTAATTCGCCTTTTGCTTCAAATTTGAACGGGGAATCATATTTTGATCTTAATTTCTCTCGTTCTCCCGTAGGTAATTTTAGTTCAGCACCAGTTACACCACTTGCCGAAGGGAGAAACGCTCTCTATAGCGTAGATGAAGCACTCAGTAGGAGCGTTTTGTCATTGAATTTAAATAGGTTGTCAGAGGTTCCGTCATATCAAGTGGCGATGGAAGATGATGATGATCCAAATCCAACAAACGACTTAGCACCAGTATACGAAGGTGATACTGATGCTAATTTGGAAGTTGATAACTGCTCCTCAAATATGATAACAACCACAGCACCAACGAAATCAGCACAACCAAAATTCTCAAGAAGTTTGTCGAGCAATAATGTTTTCGTCCCCAGACCGAATTCAACAAGTAGCCTCAATGCTTTGAGAAGCACGAATAATTCAACTACTAATCTTTCTTCGTTGGTTAACAAGAAGCTTTTAAACGTAAAATTGAGAAATTCTACAAAAAAGTAAATCTGGACTTTATATCTGCGATCCAGGATGTTTTTTGGGTTGCAGAGCACTTTGACTTCTACTTTAATGACTTTATGTGTTACGACTTTTATTATATAGAAACTAATGTAATTTGTTATTTTAAGACAATAAGAATTGTTCTTAACCAGCAATTGGCCTCATTATACCATATTGAAAAATATTTAATGAAATTAAAAATCTACCGTAAACATTCAAACATTTTTCTAGCTAGGCAGCTGATATAGGTTTTAATTATTTGATTTCCGATTTTAGTTTTATGGTATGTCTATACCTTTAATGGAATTGGGTATTTGTCCTATTTTAAACATTTCAGATACTACTTAATGTATTATATATTTCTTTACTGCATTATTGAACCTTGGTGTTATTCTAGATTCAATTGGCTGAAAAGTGAATTTAAATAGAGTGTTTACAAATTCTAAATGGTATGCCACATTTATCTGGCAACACAAAGTAATTAATTATAAGCAAAATAATTTTTCTTTAAAATAGCTCTCAAAAGAAACTTGTTACTGTCACTTGATTCTTCACTAAGTATTGTTCGTTATTACCAAAATGTCGACAGAAGATAAAATCAGCTTTTGAGTAATATACAACATATCGTGAGGTAACACCATGGAATTACAATTGAACATTTATTTTCATGATTTATATCATGTAGATGTGCAAGTACCTGATACTTTTATTGAATTCTATGCTGTGCTCAATAATCACTTATTTTTATAAAGATAATCACCTGCGTCACAGATCTCGCTATGCAGATTGCTACTAGTATACTCAACTTCTGTAATAAATGACTAAAAGATTATTTATTATTATTTTAAATATATATTAATAAAAAAATTAGTCACAAGTTTCTCTAATTATCTTTTTAAGTTGGGTAAAAATAATTAATTAGAATACATGAGACATATTCTTGATAGCCAATTGTCTTGTCAACCACAGTTGTTTTTATTTGAGCATTGTCTTCCAAAACTGTAGCGGATCATTGAATGCTTGTCTATAGGGCTTTTATACAAATTATTATAATGTTTTTAATTTATAAATGATATATCTAAATTAAATATATGGACCACCCAAGGAAAAACATGTTTATGCAAAAAAATTAATTAGTTTTATTTCAGAATGGAAAAAGTACAAATCAACATCAAGAAAGCAATTGAATAAGCAATTAAAAGAGAACAGTAAAGACAAGAATAGACAATCGTTAATTTGGTTCTAAACCCAAGTAACTTAAATAGCCAAATCCGACGCGGGCAGTTTCAAACCACCAAATGATTAATGAATCTGATCCTCTAACTGATTCTTTAGGTCTTCCAAATAATTTATGTAGTGGATTTTCTCTTGCTGTTGTTGGATCATTATTGAAATCGGCGGCATAAATCCATACCTTGGTTGCATAAAGGGCGGCTCCTGATAATACATGGCTTCTTGCGACACGAACCCATTGAAATTCTCATTTACAGTATTTGGTCTGCCGCTCTGAACAAAGCTTGAATACTCGCTTAAGTGCTCCTGTAGTGAGACTGGAACTGGTCCTCTAAAGAATATAGGGGCTGTCTGCTTTTGAATACCTGATAAAACCATGTTGTTCCTACTATATAGATTTGGTTCAATTTCATTCCGAGTAGGCGTCTTTTTATAAGCATTTTCAGAATTAGAAACAACTTTATTTTCGTAGGTGTCGCTCTCCACATAGGTATTGACTGGATTTTTAGCTGTTAAGCAATCTTTAGTTTCATTATCTTGCTCTTGCTGTTTATTATATATATTGTCTAATAAACAGTTATATGGAATGAAAATATCGTCATTGACCCAGTCAGAAGCATCTCCTCTATAGAAATTTGTTTGATTGGGTACTTGGAAGGAGTGGCCAGTTCTTCTAGCTTGCTGGATGTTCAATCTCCAAAATGATTCCTTTAATTCTAGTTTGGTTACATCGCTATGTTTCAAGTGGGTCAAGTTCTCAATTGAGTAGACAATTTTCGCTTTAGAGGTTTCTGCATTTGAGACTTGATCCGAGAACTCAGACACAGATCTCATATATCTCAGCTTTGGCGGTTTATAAATATTGGACATTTGATCAAAACAGCTCTATTTGTATTTGTGGCTAATTTAGGAAAGTGGTAATTCTTTGAACCTCTGAATTTGACAAACAGGCGGTAGTCAACAAAGTTACTGATACACTCAATCTGTACAATCTCACAATGATTAAACTGGACTTGTTTTCAAAAAATTCTCTCTTCACCATTCACTAAACCAACGAAACATAACGAAGGTAAAATAAAATATAAATCTTGTTTAGCTTATTAGGACAATCTAAAAAATCGAAAAACTTATAAAATATCCTGAATAGGAAATCAATGTATATTGCTGTCAATTCGGAAAGTGTCTGTAGTGTGTCCCAGTAAAAGATCTTTATTAATTAAACCAAGATAACAAGACTCAAATATTGAGTTTTTGAGCTCAAATAGTGATAAATGCCTTAAATTTTTTTTTTTCAATATTGTTATTTTTAGATAAAGACGTAACCTACAACAATCGTTAGAAGCTGCGATTTGTTGAACTCATCTTGTGTGTTACACACACGACCAACTAAAGAACGAAAAAAAAAAATTGCTTCGATGATGAAACAGATCAACTCAATAGTATTGAAAGACATTTTTCAATATGGAAGCTCAGATAGATGATTGTATCAGCTGGGCTGTTAGTAATGGGGCCGTTATTGATGCATCTATTATCTTTAAGTACACTGAACAAAGAGGTATTGCTGCTATTTATTCGTCGTCAGAATCATCAAAGTTTAATATAATTGATCAAATCAAAATACCTAAGAAGATTATTATATCACCAGAATTGTCAAACTCATATTTTGGTACATCGACTTTTAGAATGTCTGCAAATGTTAATTCTGGTGTCCAGTTGCTGATTTGCAAATTGAAATTCAGTCTCGATGAACCTGTTATCATCGATGGTCTAAACATCTCAAATTTCTTCAAAAAGTACATTGACATACTTCCAAACTCTAAGGATATTGGGACCCCATTGTTCTGGAACGAAAAGGAAAAGTTTCTTTTAATAGGAACAGATGCTTTTATTGCAATCAAGAATAGACTAGATTTTTTAATCGAAGAATGGTACTCTACTATCAAATCATTACCAGAAAAGTTACGACCATCGAATTATAACTTAGACTTAGCATTTTATAAGGACTACAAGGATGGCAAGTATGATGACACCTATAACGACAAGCTATATTCATATTTAAATAACCCGACCTCATGGACTTCATTTCCTAGTTATTTATGGTCATCAAGCATATTTACAGCTAGGGCATTTCCGTTTTTCTTAATAAATAACAAAATTGCAAAAGATATCAATGAAGCCATGCTGTTGCCAATAGTTGACTTTATGAATCATGAAAATGATACAAGAGTCAAGTGGAGCTTCAATGACTCTTTTTTTTGTTTTCACACTGATGAAAGTTTAAATAAGGGTGATGAAGTTTTTAACAATTATGGTCCAAAGAATAATCAGGAGTTATTATTCGGGTATGGATTTGTACTGGAAAATAATGAATACGATTCAACCACATTGACATTCAAGATTCCAATAGAAACTTTAAAGGAAGCTGATCAGTATGGTATAAAATTACCTGTTAATGATGTGGATGAACTGAGCAAGGATGGTTTAACTTATGTTATAAGCAAAAAGGACATATTGCCAAAAGATTTAGTTTCAATTTTCACATTCCTGGTTAAAAATAAATCTGAAGCCAGAGAGACTTTGAGAATGAAATTAACTGGGCTGAAACAATTAAAGCTCGTTTTAGAGCAAAAACTAACTTTTTACAAAAATTTGAAATTTGGAGACGTTAATGGAGTCAGTAGTCGAATTGTGAAAATTGCTAAAAGCTATCGAAATTCTCAAAAACTATTGTTTCAGATGAGTATTGAAGAGACATTAAAAATGGAAAAACATCTAATCACAAAAGTTTACAAGAAAGACCTATTAATGTTTAAAAATATTTATAAAAGTGACGAAATTTTTCGAAACTCATTACTTCTAAACTTTGGTATTTTGAACTACGATGAACTGTTGAATTCAACAATATTTGATCAAGTTTTACTACTATGGGTAATCAGAGTCGGCAATAAAAAGCACTATCAATCATTTTCGAATGTGTTACCAGAATGGATATATCAAAAATTTCAAAGAACAAAGACAAGTTTAATTGTCGATAAAGAAGATGTTTTAGAATACAAAGATATTTACAACTCTTTGTTCCCAAGCTTATCAGAAAAAATTCCCGAGATTTATGGTCAAGGTGACTGGGGTATTAAAAGTTTCATTATTGCTGGCAAGGTAATCAACGATGTGAGTTTTGTAAGGCCAACAAATAACGAGACATATTTAGTAGATCAAGTTTATATTTAAATTGGTAATTTATTGTTATAGTTCGGCTTCTATTAATAGTAGTAAATCTTGAATTAGAGAACTTGGAAATAATCTGTTCAGCGAAACAAACCACAACACAATGCATATAGTATTAAACGTAAATATGTAAAATTAAATTAACACAACAAATCCGCAAAAACTAAGTTGTCAGAAGCAATCTATCCACTCTCGTCAAAACAAAAAAGTGGAAAAATACAAAAAAAAATGCTTCATTTCGTACAGCTATGAAAAGTCATAAATGATTTTTGAGTCTCAAAACCAACCGTTATAATCATCATTTTCTAAGCTCATTTTAACGTCGTTAATCAAATACAACCAATTGATAATTTGATTATAATTATTTTTCGCCAACTCATTCGAGTTTTGGTTTTCGTTATAAATAGACAAATTTTTTAAGTAATTAGAATCAAATTTAAAGTTTAAATGATTGTTCAGTACTTCGTTATTGAATGGCTTGATTAAACTCAAGTAATTATTTGAAATGATCAAATCATTTAACGATTTTGATAATCTCATTAACAAATCCTTGTTTGACTGTAAGCTGTTAATTATGATTTTGATCAAGTTTATTAATTTGATTGATTGCTTGAAAATTAGTGGTAGGTATGGGGAAACAGTATTCGAAATATTTGGAGGACTATTCAGATCGATTGAATTGGTCGTATTTTTGATCGATGACAACAATTTTGTTAAGGAATTCAAATTCTTTTTGGAAATTCTACTCAACTTCAATTGAAAATCTTGGATTAATTCTTCATCAATGTTATTGATGTCTGAATTTGCAGAAATAATTTCATCCAGGTATTTTATCAGTTCAAATTTATCCCTTATTACAACATAAAAATCATCAGCCAGAAAACTTTCGTTATCGTTGACTTTTGATTCAATATTGAACTTGTTGAAATTATATGTGAACAATGTCTCACCATTTTCCTTGGAAAAATCAAACCTTCTTAGCTGTGCGATTTTAGCGAGAGTTAGACCAAACTTTAGATTTTTCTTAGCCAAATAATAATCATTTGGTAGTAGTGAGTCAACAATATTTGGTTCGTAACTGATAGTGAAAATTTGGGGCAAGCCATTACTTAATGCTTGAAGTGAGTCTATGACCATCAAATCAATATATAATCTCTGTAACAGAAAGTTGATGCTATCAATTTCAGTCTGCTGAGTTAAAACTATCTCTTTGACGAAAAACAATCTGAATATTTTTAGCTTGTTAAAAATCGAAATCGTACAAGACAAAGAAATTTCATTTTGTAATCCCAGTAATATAACAGTATAGTTTAACATTATCAAAGCTGAGCAGTAAATGACAATAATGTTTTCAGAAAAGTATTTGATATTCTGCAAAATTTTCGGAAAAACTGTAATCAGATTATTGAATATATTGTTTAGTTGCTCGCTTATTCGAGACGAAAGATAAGAAAAGTTCGTTGCATTGTTCCCTAGAGTATAGTCAACTTTCTGGTTTTTGGAGTTATGGTTCACTAAAAATGCTAATGAATCATAAAATAGAGTCATTATAAAAATGTTAATTTCGTGAATTTCTTCAAGGTTAACATTTAGGTCATTAACAGAAGATAATCTTGGAATTTTAAGCAGCAAATTTAACGATTGTCTATTTGAGGGTAGTATTGGGAAGCCAAAATGTATATATTTGTAATATACGTCGATGCATTCATTCTGATTGTTATTTAATCGAGAAAAAAGTGGCGATGATGATGCAGATGACGATGATGATGACAATGACGCTATTAAAGGTTGAGTAACTTGTACTTGTTGGGAAGAGGATGGAAAGAATGAGTTTTGTGGCGGTATTTGATTAAGAATTTGAGGTAAAATTGGATGATGTTGAGGTGGATCAATTTTAATATTTCTAGAGACTCCTGAGCTTAAACTATTCATTGATGAAATTGATAATGCAGGACTTGTAGGGACGGGAAAATTGTTGGAGTTTGATCTATTTCTGAAATCAATTGACTCCCTTGGTGATACACTGGATAATGTGTGATCATCCTCTGAATCTGAAACAACCGAAGAATCGTAACTATATCTATTCAAACTGTTATTAAACCTTTGGGAGTTGTTATCACTTCTGGATGACGATACTGAATCAACGGAGCTCTTTCTATTAAATGAATTATATGGAACTTTCCAAAATTGTCCCTGAAAATTCACATTACTGTTTACGCTACTTCCGTTATTTGAATCATTATCGATGGTACTGTTAACATTGCTGTTATTGTGATTACCGTTTTTATCATTATCATTATCATCATTATTAGTATTCCTGTTAACATTATTCCCATTAGTATTCATGTCACTGTTATAATTATTATTATTATTATTATTATCATTATTGTTATTATTATTGTTATTTATATTTTTATCATTATTATTGTTATCATTATTCCTACTCTTGTTATCAATACTATTATCATTAATAATATTATTATTGATATCGTTGTTATTGTTATTATCGACGTTACCAGTCCTTGTTAAAACATGACCAACTCTATGTGGAGAGGATGGTTGTGTAGTATTATTCTTATTTGAGCTGGCTGATGAAACAGATGCAAAAGAAGAATGTCTCATTGGAACATTATTTGTCAACGAGGTCAACGGAGGCAAAGAAAAAGGCTGCGGTATCTTCTGACTCGGTTGTTGTTGCTGCTGTGGCAAAACAGATGATATTTGGGGAAGTAATTGGTGTGAATGAGTCTTGTGCTGCTGTTGGTGTGTGTAACTGGGTTCAACTAGACTGATATTTTGTCGATTATTATCCAAACCGTTTATTATGTCATTTCTTGAACGTCTAGGCTGATATTCTTTTTCATCCGCATCTCTCAAGTAGCCTTTTGATGGACCTCTTTTCAACGGTACCCTTTGGAACGTACAATCATCGCTATTTTTCCCGCAGTTTGTGCATGGTCTCAAAACTGTATTGGAAGTTGTGCTAAAAGTCGCATCACATTTGATTTTTTTCCTTCTGCACTTTTTGATTGTGTTAGTAAAGATATTAATTTTATCGAAAGAATCCCGGTACTCACTTCATCACAAGCTCTTGAAACCTTTGTTCTCTTTCTGACCTGTGCTGATCTTTGTTCATTACTACTAGATGCAGTCTCCAAAATCGTCTCAGAAAACGTTGGGTTCTCTGTGTTTTCTATCACGGTGACTATGCTACTTTTCAAGGGTTCAATATTTTCGTTCTTTCTGATTTCGTTGATAGAGGTAATGTTATTCCGATCCTTGTCACCGCTACTGTTCAGCAAAGAGTTCATGATATTTCTTCCGTTAGAAGTGCCATCAGCTGATCCAGCCTGTTTGCTGTCATCAAAAATGGTACTTTCAGAACTCATCATGAACTAACTGAACCCACCTCTGTTTTTTAGTTTTCTCTTGTAACAAAATGATTTGATATATGGGGTAACGCAATATCAAAAACTAATTATTGGGACTGGTTTATTCAGTTACTGGTTGTTTACAGCAAAATAAAAACTGATATTGTTTAAATATCAGTTTCTTGTAAGAATAAGTTAACCGCGCTATGTTTGGTTAAACAGTGTTAATCGTTTAGAAGAAAAATAAATTAAAATAGTATTTTTTTTATGGTTGCAGTTGAAAAATGTGGAGGACATGTAAAAAATCCGGTACAGCGAATTTCTCCGGGTATCGAGAAATCACTTGTGTTTATCACTTTTACACTTATTGACGATGATACAATGATTTAATTAGTGACAAAATGCGTAATAAATATATATATAGACATAACATGTTGTATATGAATAACCTCAAATAATAAAAATAGTATAGTAAAACCAAAGTGAAAGCAAACACACACCTGTAGATAGTAAAAGCAAAGATAGTCAATAATAGTAGTAATGAGTTGAAATGTTGAAAATATGCAAGTATGAAATAAAACCATGAACAAAAATACTTATAATAATAGTGAATATCATTAACAATGATGGTCACGATGACCAAGGTGATAAAAACTGAAAATGAACATAATAATAGTAGTAAGATACAGTAACAAATACATCCGTAATTTATTTATAGATGATGAACAGGCCATTTAAATGAAACGTAAACTAACAAAAGAACAAAGAATTCAAAGAATATAGAGAAAACTCCAAAGTCACAAGTAACGGTGAAGCTGTAGGCTAAACAGCAAAACGTGACGATGGACCTTCTTCGTCATGATCTTCTTCAAGTATGCTTTGATCATTCTCGTCATCATCATCATCATCATCATCATCATCATCATCATCATCATCATCATCATCAT
>JAJMCJ010000247.1:0-13385 GCA_030572875.1 Wickerhamomyces kurtzmanii | reverse complement strand
AACACCCTAACACCCTAACACCCTAACACCCTAACACCCTAACACCCTAACACCCCTAACACACCCTAACACACCCTAACACCCTAACACCCCTAACACACTAACACACTAACACCAACAAATAAACCTTCACAAATTCTTCACAGAGATGACAGTGCTTTTAACAACTATCGTGACCATGAGGTTATGGAATACGACTGGAATGATAGCGGTGTAGGAATGTTTATTGCAGGTTTAAGAGTAACAAAGGAAAATGGTGCGACCAGAATTATACCAGGCTCTCATTTGTGGGACTACCGAGAACCAGCAGATGAATCCTTGGTAATCTATGCAGAGATGGACCCAGGTGAAGGGTATCTCATGCTGAATTCACTATTTCCCGCCGGATCTTCCAATAAATCTAAGAGTGACGTTAGACAAGTTTTTGTTTGTTTTAAAATTAGAGGCAATTTGCGTTCTGAAGAAAATCAGTTTCTGACTATGCCAGTTGAAGTCGTACAAAAGTTGCCTTTCGAGTATCAGAAAGTGCTTGGATTTACAGATCATCTTGATTGGTATGATAATCTCACTCCATTTTCGAACAACAAAGGAGACTACATAGGAGCCAAAATTCCTTCCTATGTGGTGGATCCGAATTACTTTGAGGATTAGTGGGGTTCAGCACTTAAATACTTGATATTTGTGCTTGTATACAATTGATTTAATGGGTTGATATAAATACAGAAAGGCGCATAGAAATCTCATCTTTATAAATATTTAGTTCGAAACTTAGTTTGAAAGTAATTTGAATCTTTTCTTATAGAAATATTTAACTGTATAGGAATGAGTCGTGATCTCTGAATATTCATGTATTGTAAATACCAATAGTACTGTTATTTATCTGACAATGGCAAATGTCATTAATAGGATACATTTAGTAGATATATCAGAGTGGTTGGGTCAAAGAAAAAAACTGCTTGAATTTCTATGCGGTAGTTCACATATTTAAAGAAATGAGTTGATTGAGCCACTGACTTTAGAAATAGCGGGAAACTACGTATATGCACCTTACTATCATAATGATGTTATTCAAATCCTGGAATACCTAACATATTCTGTTAAATCACCAATTCTCGATTATTTTTCAGAAATATTTGAATATATGTACGTACCCCCTATATTAAACCAAAATTGTTTTTTAAGTTTTATAACTTTCAGCGACCTCATATCCCAAATCCTAAAACTAACATACAAATCATGTAATCATTAAATAATTACAAATCTACTCCGTAACTCCAAATATCTCTTGCAACTGCTCAATCTCTTCAGTCTTTCTATCATCCGTAGCTGTGGCTGGTCACCCTTCTCTCTTTCTGGTCTCCTTCTCATAAACTGAAAATCCAAAATCAATCAAATAAACTAACCCATTTGAATAAAGAAGATTCCTTCTTGAAACATCTCCATGTAATATATCACAATCATGAATAATATCTAACTGTTCTTTTGTTTTCACATAGTTCTCATAATTCAAATTTCCTTCCCAATCTTCTGTCTCTATATACTTTAAAGCCAAGAAGGGGCCAAATCCAACGTAGTTCTTTGTCTTTTTCTTTTCATACAAATTGTTGAACTTTTCATTTTCACTCAACTTGTAAATTTCAACAGTATTATTGAATAAATTTATATTTGATACCGTCATGACCTCTTTTAAGCCTAAATGGGTCAAATGTTTTGGTCAAGCACCTCTCACTAATAGTGATATCAGAGTTTAGCCTAACAAGAAAATCAAGAAAATCATCATCAACTTCCAAAATCTGAGAATTGAAGTTTTCAAAACTCTAATCAAATAGATCGAAATATTTCACTACAGTGAGAACAACAACTATACTGAAACTGATAGTTGAGAATAAATGATTCTAATTGATTTTGAGCCAGCTTCTGAAGATAAATAACAAAAATAACTATCCGGGTAAAGTACTTACTAGCGGTACTATATATATAAACAGGTGAAAGCTTGGCAATTTAACACTTCAGTTTATATAACTATGCGATCTAAGCTATTCACAATAAGATATTATGTCATATGGCTCGTTTTTCATGATTGTTATTTTTTGGACTTCTATCTCCTTGTTGGAAGTTTCTGAAGAACTTAAACTCAATACGTACAGAAAATGTGAGTCGAGATCCCAAAGTTAAACTATACACGCCCTTGACCTCTGACTCTCCTTACTTATCAGTATTCTTTCAGTTTGCATATTTCTTTTATATATATATATATATATATATATTCACCCTTAAAATATTCTAAATAGTGAAATAATTATTACTGGTATTGCCACTAATGTGAACGTTTCTAGGTTAATTTCAAAGGAGCAAAAAAAAAGAGATTGGGCCCAAATGCAGTGTTATGCAGCCCTGGTTCTGATTTTATTAAGTGGTATTGGTGTGCTGATAAAGTTGTTTTTGTATAGCTAACCTACTAATATTACACAATTAAAGCAAACAAAAGACTCATATATTGTTTATGCTTTAAAAACAAGTTCAATATAAAGTGAAACTATACCAAGTTTTTGTAATCTTAACTAATAGATGGACCATTCAATATCTTAAACCTCAACTTCCTTGGTATTGAAAGCATCTTTTTCTACTGAAGCAGATTCCAGATTGTGAGAAGTAATTGAGCCATCAACTGTATCACCTCCATTTTGATACTCTGAATAAGTAACTAAGTTCAATTTCTTGCATTCCTCATCTGTAAATGAAGCAAAATAATCAACAGAGTCAACTTCATACGGATTTTTGTATGGAAACAAATAATTAGACAGCACGTTGAGAAAAAAAGCAATACAAAACTCAAAAACGCAGTTACCATCATAGAACTTCTCAACTCCTGAATTTATTTTCAACGAATTATTTGCTGAATTAATCAAACCTGGCAGACCAGGTGCAAACGCAATAAGCCATATAATAAGTGATCTATAATTCCAACCCTTCCAATACCAATAATTACCATTCGGATCATCTGTGTATAAGTCTGATAGTTTTATGTGTTTTCTTCTGATTACCCAAAAGTCTGATGTGATGATTGCAACAATTGGTGACATAAAGACAGAAAATGCAGACATCACTGTAACAAAAGTGGATGAGGTATTGTAAAAATCCCAAGGTTGCACAACCCAGGAAAGTAAAGCAGTCAATATTGCACCTCTTCTAATATTAAAATATTTTGGTAAGACACCAGCAAGATCCATACCTCCAGCGTATCCATTTCCCATAGTATTAAAGAAAAGTTGGGAAAGCGTGAAAGACAAACCACAGAAAAATGCTCCAGCTCTTGCTTTTGCGTTATAATCATCAGTCAACCATCTGACAATAATATCGTTTGGCATCCAATATTCTTCATCATACATACCTCTCATTGCGGAAGCAGTAATTAAACCCATTAAAGGAATTATGGTGCCCACACCAATAACAGAGAATATTGTACCATATAGAGATGACCAAGTTTTTGTTGAAAATCTTGTGAAATCAGACTGGTTTGCAACACCTGAGGATAGAGAACCATACCAACTACTAATACCATAAATCCAAAGCCATCCTCTGGTTGAGGAGCTCATTTTTGTTGATGTCGACATTAAAGGACCATTGCCTCCATTAGTTTTGACTGCCCAGCTCACTACTCCCACCATTGCAAAAAATGTTGCAATACAAGTCACCATCAGAGCTTTGTTAAGCTTTTCGGGTTTGATGGTTAATAGTGGTAAAGAGATTAACTGAAAAATGAGAAAAGAGACTAAATCCCTTGTCGTCATATTAACGCTTTCAGGGAAAGTGTTTTTCATATTCAAGTAACTTTTACTCCAAGAGGAAAATACGCAGCCTAAGCATAATCCACCCAACCAAGCTTGTGAACCAAACCACACAATTGACAATATGATTCTGATAATAATCCCAATATTAGATCCTCTAATTCCAAAGACAACTCTTTGAGAAATTGTATAACCAATATGGTAATAGCCACCTGGTGCCGCATTCAATAATGCCAATGTTGTGATTATAATATTTCCAATTAGAATAATACCCATCGTCTCACCAACTGAAAGCCCCAAAGACAAAAGTGAAGATGCACCACTCCATGTACTTATTGTTACATTTGTGATTGACCAATAAAAAACATACGACCAGACTCCCCATATACGTCTTTCTGGACCCATAGGAATAATATCTTTGTTCCTTAAATAATCAACTTTCTCTTTTCCTTCAGCATTTTTAATTTCTATATATGAAAAACATTTATTCATAAAGCCCATTGTGAATAACCAACTATGCTCTATAGTTTAAATTATATTAGCTATAACTCTATATCAAAGTATTTTTTTCTACAGTTTCCGAATCACTGGCCACAAAGAACCTAATATATACAATTTCACTGACTTCTGCTTTGAAAAAGATAGCTGATAAGGTTTTCGTAAGGTGATTATTATTTTGGTGGATTTTTTGTGCATCATGAACTCACAATCTTTTCATAAATAGATCTAATCTCTGGAAGTGTTCACATAATAGGAAATAATTTCGAGCTCGCAGTCCAGAAAAATTCGGAAATATTACTATTTCAAGTAATAATCTTGATAACAGTTGTTTCAGTTTTTATTTTTCTCGGAAAAATTTACAAAATGAGACAGAAAAGCCCAAAGTCACAATAGATGAGGAATTCATTTTATCAGTAGACACTTTGGGTTAGATGTGTATCTTGGTACTAAGCAACGTCATACAGTTACTTTCCGCCAACAATTTAACTGCATCTAAAAGTGAACCTCCCTGAAAATCCGACTAAAGTTTAAACAAAAATATATAAAAAGCTACATGTTCCCAACTTACCTCTTTTGAAAACAAGCAAAACTATATACACAAATACATATTTAATCATGACAGTCTCCGCAGAAAAACGTTTACTTATTGGAATTGATGTTGGTGGCACCAATACCGATTCAGTTTTGTTGGATCCAAGTCAATTTCTTGAAAAGAATAAAGGAGTTTTAGCATTTAATAAATCTATCACTACTCCAGATGTTTCAGAAGGTATTGAGTCAGCCCTAATCAGCTTGTTTGAGAAAACTACAGATTACGGAAAAGATAATGTTTTAGCTATCACAATTGGAACAACACATTTTATTAATGCGGTTATTGAACAGGATCGTGCTAGATTGGAGAAAGTCGCAGTATTAAGATTGTGTGGACCTTACTCTAAGGGCTCATTTCCTTTTTCTGACTTTCCAGATGGTTTAAAAGATATAATCCACGATTATGTTGCGTATGTGGATGGAGGCCATCATGTGGATGGAAATGAAATTCAGCCATTAGATGAGAATTCAATTAGAGCGCACGCTTTAGAGATCAAGAACAGGGGTATAAAATCTGTCGCCATCGTAGGAATTTTTTCAGTCATTAACCAGACTCATGAGGATCGTGCAGCTGAGATTGTTCGTCAAATTTTACCTGATGCCAATATTGTTGTTTCTCATCAAGTGTCAGGTATTGGATATCTGGCTAGAGAGAATGCAACAATCTTAAACTCAGCAATTATGAAATTCGCTAAAACTATTATTAAGTCTTTTGTCTGTGCTGTTCATAATTTAGGCTTTAAATGTCCAATATTTTTGACTCAAAATGACGGTACTATCTTAAGTGTTCAGGATGCTATTAAAACACCAATTAGAACTTTCTCATCTGGTGCCACAAATTCGATGCGTGGAGCAGCATTTTTATGCTCAGCCGAAATGAACTTCACTGGTAAAAACGTTATGGTTATTGATGTTGGAGGAACTACATCCGATGTGGGATTATTACTACCGTCTGGTTTTCCAAGACAATCCTCTTCATATTCCGTTGTTGGTGGTGTGAGAATGAATTTTTCAATGCCACAAGTTGTAAGTATTGGCTTAGGTGGTGGTTCAATCATTAGAGTGGAAGATGATGTCTTAACCATTGGCCCTGATTCAGTTGGATCTGATATCATCACGAAGTCAATTGTATTTGGGGGTAAGGTTAATACTGCAACTGATGTCACAGTTGGTCTAAATTTAGAATCCACAGACAACGCATTTGTGATTGGTGATCCTTCAAAAGTTCACAATAGATATGAAACTACATTTACAAATAAGTATAAAGACGTCCTGAAAACAAAAGTTGAACGCATTATCGATCGCCTAAGAATTTCATCAGACCCTTTACCTGTTTTATTAGTTGGTGGTGGTTCTTTTATTATTCCAACTGAACTTGAAGGAGCTTCAAAAGTTATACGTGCACCTTATTTTCAAGTTGCAAATGCTATTGGTGCTGCTTTAGGTAAACTGTCCGTTGTTATTCAAATAATTGAGAAACTCGATAGTGTTAACGATAAAGACGAAGTTATTAATCGCCTGACTGAAGAAGTTATTGAGAAAGTTGTTGAAAAAGGTGGCCTAAGGTCTTCTGCAATTGTTGTTGACGTGAAATATGATCCAGTTCCGTATGTTGACAAAACATACTCTTTTGAAATTAAAGTGGTTGCGGATGTTGACTATGAGAAAATAGCAACTGTCTTCGACCATTTAAAAACCGAATTACTGGAAGATAAAAATGGAGATAGAGAATCAGTAAATAAAAAAATTTACAAAAACTCTTCATTTACCAATCACAAAGATCAGGGTATTTTTGACCATAAGAAGTACAAACCACAGATTACATCCACTAAGGAATGGATAATTTCTGAAACAGATCTTGAGTACCTCAACATTGGCACTTATATTTTAGGCTGCGGTGGTGGTGGAACACCATACCCAATTTATCTTGAAGTGAGAAATATGCTTCGTTCAGGTGCAGTCATTAGGGTTATCGACTTAAAAGATGCACCAAATCATGTTAAAGGTGACGGTAAAATTATTTCGGTTGGTTTTGCTGGTTCCCCAACGGTTGCTGATGAACAATTAACGGGGGATGAGCTCTTAGATGCTACAAAAGCATTAGAAGACTTTATGAAAGAAAAGGCCGATGCAGTTCTCCCATTAGAAATTGGTGGTGGGAATGGATTTAAAGGTTTACATTGTGGGTCCTCAACGAAATTGAATATTCCTGTGATAGATGCAGATCTAATGGGGAGAGCATATCCAACCCATTCACAAGTTTTGCCTGTTGTTTATTCAAAAAAAAAGGTATATTTTGTACCAAGTGCAATTTCAGATGGTAATGGTAATGAATTTTTAATTACAGGCGCTCAAACAGACTTTTACGTTGAAAAGATATTGAGAGCTGGACTAGCTGAAATTGGGGCTCATGTTGGTGTTGTGAATCCACCCATGACTACTAATGACTTACTTGACAAAACAGTCCATAATTCATTATCATTAGCTTGGAGAATTGGAAAAGCTGTATCAATTGCACGTCAAGATTCTGAAATTAACCTATTGCCATTCAAAATTCTGGAAAGTGTTGGAGGATCAATAGCTGGAAGATTGCTGTTTTCAGGAAAAATCATAGGTGTTGAAAAGAAGCTGTTTAAAGGACATGTATATGGTGAAGTTATAATTGAAAACGAACAAAATCAAAAACTAAAAATTCCTTTTAAGAATGAAAATATAGTTGCCCAATTACAAAATCTTAAAACAAAGGAATGGGAGACAGTATGCTCTGTTCCTGATCTAATTTCAGTTTGTGATACCGATACAGGTGAAGCTGTTGGAACCCCTGAATACAGATATGGACTGATGGTCTTTGTTTTGGGATTTGCACCAAGTGATTTATGGACTAATTGTGAGAGGGGGATTGAGATTGGTGGTCCGAAATCTTTTGGACCAGCTTTTGAAAACATTGAATACAAACCAATTGGCCAATATGTCAAGCCTGTTTCAGTCATTGAAGAATTTGGAACGCAAACTAAATGAACATCGCAATTGCAGATTGTAACAGATTTATATATTAATTAATCTGCATAGAGGATTTGCGAATGTTTGATCAAGAGTAATTGGCATCCGTAAAGTAAAATATGGTCATATAAGGCCTTTCATTTGTGTTTCTTGCCCACACAACCTTCTTAGTAGCATCTTATTGGTCTAGTAACTGTTTTTCTAAATATATATCCAAATTTAATTCCATTTTTTTTCTCTCTTAAAGACTTTTTCTCACTCATAACTGAGTCCTGTAATAAAATACATAGTATGGAACTAGCAATATCTTACTTAACAATAGAATCAGGAGAAAAGCCTCTACGATATATAGAAATTTAATGATAAATAGTCTATGCTTGGAGTGTCCCAATCATAACAAGACGGGGCTTCTACTGCTATTTTCCTTGATATCAAACTACATTATCAAGTAAAACACATGATGATAAGCATTTCCAGCCAGTCATAGATGAAAAGAAAGTCAGGAATAGAATACAGTCATAATGGTTGTAACTATTGTAAGCAAAAAAAAATAAAATGCGATGAAAAGTTGCCCGATTGTTCAGTATGTCAAAGGAAGAACTTGATTTGTACTCATAGTTTTCCTGTATATGTCTTTCAACCAACTATAGCAAATACAGATAGACCAACTACCTGTTTTAAAAAAACGAGAAACTCCAAGATATCAAGCGCTGAAAAGTATATAGTGAGCAACGAAGACCGAACGATAAATGAAAGTATAAGAAGACTTGAAAGTTCTCTATACTCCAACCCTCCCAACAACAGTTTGAATACTTCATCTAATACAGCTGAAAGCAGCAGAAAAATTTTTAAATTTACCAATTTCAACATCAGCACGCCACAGAAGAAAGCAGATGTGAACCATGCTGCAAATGGAACACAGGATTTCCAAACCAGTTCTACCAATTTTTCTTATGACGTTCCAAATTTTATTAAATATTGGGGTGACTATGATATCAACGAGTACAATGTTCTGTTCAAGCAGATTGATGCCACAGGTGAGCATAAAAAGGAAATTAATTTGAGTGAATACGATTCGAATATTCAAAAATTCATATGGCAGTACTTCATCAACTCGAAAACGATTTCCAATTATTTATTTGTTATTGATAACAATAATAACTATATTGCCAAGTGGTTGAAGGTTTTATCTTCAAAAGTTCCCATAGTTGGTTATGTGGTTAATGCTGTTACTGCGAATTTTTTACTAGTTCGTTGCAAGGATAAAAGGTGGGATAATATTCGAAAGAGAAACATGGGGATTTGCATATCAATTCTTTCACAGAAAGTCTACAGTTGCGACTCATTTATCGAAATGTCGTGTTACCTGATAACGATTATGCTGCTATTTTCAGAGAGATCAGCAACGAAGACAACTGATTGGAGACTACACTTAAAAGGCGCACTAGCAATATTGGAAAAGTGTGATAGTATGTATTTGAAAATAGTGGCGGATAATTATAAAGATAATGATACAAGAACTGCCCTACATGTTTATGCATATGGTAAGAATTGGTTCTCTACGGCAGAAATTATTGCTTGCTTGTCTGCTCCAAATGGAGGTGCAATAACCAACGTTGAAAAGGCAAAGTCTATTTTAAACTTTAGAAGTTTAGATCAGGAAAGCGAGAAAAGCTACATATTTAGTGGCTTTAACTTATTGAAAGGATATGCTCAAAAATTGACTCCCATATTAATAGAATTAACTTCGATAATTATAACTTTAAGAAGCGAAAAAGGTATGAGTATATCCGGCGCATTTTCTATAATTCATCATGCAGAAATTGATGATGTGTACAAAAATACATCCCATAGTTTGTTATCAGAGATTAGTGCCATTGAACAGGAAAAGTTGGACTTATTTGATATTAAAGACTTTAAGCTAAGAGCTTCAATGAGAGCTTGTAATAAATGTTACTGCGCAGCATTGAGGATATTTATAAATGCAGTTTTGTTGGAGTTACCGATATATGGTAGAGAAATACAACTGGATGTACAACTTGTTGCAGAGAGTTTGGTTGCTATATCTAATATTGAGTTATATGGATTATGTGTTCATTGGCCAATTTTCATTGCTGGATTATGCTCGCCATCAAGTGATGGTTTGCGAGAGTTCTTTCTTGACACCTTGACGAAAGTTTCTCAAAATGGTACCTACGTGGCAAGAAATACAGTTGAAAGATTGAACTTAATGTGGGCAGCGATTGACAATGGGAAAACTGTAGATGAAACTGAATATGATTGTATTACCTTTTGAGTATGAAACATTTTGACCTTCGCATTATTATAATTAATATAAACGCAGATAATTACTAGTTCTGCGGTCATCTTATATAATAGAAATAACCGCTTTTATTATTTTAAGAATTCAGCAAAAAAGTTCTTGTGGATTGAACCAGTTCTTGAAACACCACCTGTCTATAGATCTCCCAAAAGTAGTTATAAAACAATAGTTAAACTCTTTATTAAAGCGTAGAGTAGATATCTTGCTATTAAAATAAACCAAGTCTCCTTAAAGTTTCTTGTCCGAACTACAATTCTAGTTTATTTTTCCAATGATATATGATAGTATTCTAACAAATAGACAGGTATATTAGCAGGTCAACACTCACTCTATATAGTGATATTGTTCACAGAGTAAAATCTGGAATATTTCTAACTTGGTGGTTACATTTTTTTCTGGATCTAAAAGAGAAGTCTCGTCGCATGCTCCTGTCAAACGACAATCAAAAATTTTACAGACAGTGTGATACTGTTCGGTCAACTCATGATAATGCAAAAAAAACTCAACCACTATTGGATTACTGGAATCGGTAATAGGCTGAAGCTATGAGTTCTTGTGTGTAGGATTAAACAAAAGGTTGTTCATGAATTGAGTTTGAAAACTACCATACATATCAATGACCTAATTTTACGGGAACAACAACTTATTACTTAACTATTAACTCAGCGAAAGCCGTTGACTATTCGGAGGTGGTGTATATGTCTTGGATTGGTTATTCGCGAGATCCAGAGATTTGGATCTGCTCGTTTTTCTGTTAATTAAGTCTGTAGTATCACCAGGACTAGGTGGTAACTCGGTGCCATGTCTCATCCTTTTCTCTACAATCTAAGTATCAACTCAATAATATTAAAAAGACCATGTTTTATTGTTCATACTAGTTCAAGATATCAGGTTGGCTGAATATAAAGAGAAATTGAAAAAAAAAATTGTACATTCAGCACAATAGCTATAATCCATTCAAACCAACAATAATAATTTGGTGTCTAATAGATATAACATTCACTATAATCAACACGGTTGTATGAAAGGTGTGTATGAAAGATTATAGCAGACTTGGTACGAATGGTTATCGTAGCTAATCACGTGATACACCAAAAACTACGTTCATCAAGACAATAAACTTGAATTGACCGTGTCTTCAAAGAGAATTTACTCAACTCATAGACGTGTAAGATGGATTTGAAAGTGTACCTACCTGATTTGCCAATTGATAGTGATAATAATATATATGATAAGGATAAGGATCTGCTGTTATCTGAGTTAGCGAAAAGTAATGGTCGAAAAACAGCCTTCTTTGGTTAGTACGATATAGATTATTTAAAGAAAGAATAAAAAACTAACAAATAGATGAAACAATTGAAGGGTATATTGTGCTAACACATGACTTTACTCGAAATGGTATGGAAGTTCTAAATACTGTAACCATAGATTTATCGGTTAAAAAAGCTGTTCAGTCTTACTTTCTAAGAAAGATACATTTATCCGCAGACTCAATTATTCATAGCGATGCAAACTATACTATTTACAAGTTTACATTGCCTATAGATTATCCAAAGCAAAGACTGAATAACCCAGATATAGTTATAAATGTTCAGTGGATCTCGTCAATAGATGATCAAAGAGCAAAAAGTCCTGACGCAACTGAACAGAGTATAGTTAGTTATAGACCAGTTGAGGACAGGAATATAATTGAAGGCATACAGCCTAAAATCTTCAGTAGAGACAATTATCTGTTCAGAAGTAGTCCGAAAATCTCTGACAGTTTACTTTCGAAAGCGAGCTTTATTGAAGAACAAGAAGAACAAGAAGTAGAAGCAGAGGGAGAAGGACATGAAAATACCATAACTGATGAAAAAGAGAAAACTCAAACAAAAGAAAACGAAGAAGAAAACAACGAAACAATATTAACCGCTACGGTTTCCCTTCCTGTGTATTCCATTCTGAACATGAGAATAAGAAATACAAAAGCAGCAGGAAAGAACGATATATTGTTATCAACAATAGACATTGAGCCATCAAAAGAGCTGGAAAAATTGAAGCTTCAGATAAGTTTAAGCTCAATTGATTTTAACTTCAGTACCGGTTCTATTAAATCCTTACTGCCACCTTCAACAAGTTTTCCTATACTAATTAATTCCAATGATGGTTTCAGTTTTAGTTATGAGTTAAAAAATGGGAGTGATTTAGACTCAATTAATAAGGTTTTGATTGTTTTAAACTCATCGATCAGTCAATTTGATGAGAACTCTAAAACATACAAGAGTTTGAGGAACAAAATAACTACCAAATGGCTCACTGTGGTTGACTTTACGATGATTGCACCACCTATAAATTCGGCATTGAAATCTAAAAAATATGTAAATCAGTCGTCCAACACATCCAACTCATTAATCTCATCACCGAAGAGATTGATCTCTGCATCATCTCCGTCACTTTTGCTGAAAGCCAACACGGTAAATGGTTTGAATAAAAAAAGAGTTTCTTCATTCTCATCCTCGTCTTCGTTAACAGTTAACATTCCGAGATCAAATAATTCATCTCTAGCAGGTTTAATAATATCATTTCACGGTCAAACGAATGTTAAACTTGGAACCAAATTCAAATGGAAAATCCAAGTCATAAACAACTCGTATAAAAAGCTGAATCTCTCTTTATTCTTTAATCCTTCAAGTGCAGTTACATCGAGTACTTTCGAGAAATCATTTCCAAGTTTTCCAAAAATTAATGGTATATTATCGAACCTAAACTTAGTGAAATTGTATAATATGAACAAAATAAATCCCATTGGATTACTAAGTCTCAATAATGATATTAAACTAGGACCGTTACAAATTGGTGATGTTTACGAAACTGAGATAGAGCTTCTTGGTATAGAAAAAGGTATTTTTGAATTAAGTGGAGCAAGAATTATTGATCTGATCAGTGGTGAAGGTTTTGATTGCGGTCGATTATTAGAAGTTGTAATTGTTTAACTGTATGTATTTGTAACTATATAATGACATATCTCTGTATAAATAAATATCTTTTTTTTCTAAAATTGATTTCTTAATTTTACTCATTTAGCAGATTAACTTTCGTAGAAATTCCCTTCTCTTTTTGATGTAGTTTGATTTTCGAATAACGACAATATCTCTTTTTCTTGGTGCTGGAACACTAATTAGAATATTTTCAAAAATTTTATA
>JAJMCJ010000246.1:0-13541 GCA_030572875.1 Wickerhamomyces kurtzmanii | reverse complement strand
ATTTGATTCCAAAAACTTCAACTACCAAGACATCTTCCAGTGCTGCTACGACTACGGCTGCTTCATCATCAGCTGCTGCTACAACCACTGCTGCTGCTACAACCACAGCTAATGATACTAATGCTGTCGAGACTACTGATGCCGAGATTTCTGCTGCTGAGTCCAGTGCTGCTGAGACCACTGCTGCTGTGACTACTGAAGCTATTTCACCTGCCGATCCAACTGGTGCAGACCCTTCTGAAATAACCGGTACTGAAGAAAGCTCAATCCCAATATCTACAACTGGAGCTCCGATTTCAGTAATTGCTTCATCATATGTTTCAACGAATGTTACCGGGTATCAAAACACTACAGTTACCAGCTCTGATCTATCAACTACCTTGGTCACTGTTACATCCTGCTCTTCCAACTTATGCTCTGAGGTTGAATCAACAGCTTTAATTTCAACTGCAACTACCACCGTTAGTGATGTTGTTATTGTGTATACCATCTATTGTCCGCTAACTTCAACAACTAGCGCTTCAAGAACTGTTGAGTCATCAGCTGTTATAACCAAAGCATCTGCGACTGAAGGTAGTTCAGTTGTCTTAATCTCTACCTATGAGGGTGCTGGTGTTTCCGCCAAAGGTTCCACATTTTTGTTAGGTGCTGCAATTATGGCTTTATTTGCTTGAGTGTAACATTTTTAGATACTTTATAGTTATATGCTTGTCTCAACTGTACAAATATATTTGTTTTATATGGGGCAATAATGGTTTATTGAAATTGTGTACATGGGTACGGCCCATCTTTAAAAATATTTTTTACATTCAAGCTTTTTGTTTCATTTATTTTGTTAGTAGTAGTACTCTGTTTCCTTGGATTTTTGATTTACTAAAGATTTTCCTTGTTTGCCATAATTTCAATGACACTACTTGTAAAAATTGAAGCGAGAACGCAACTGGAATGTTTTTTAGTGAAAACTCTTCGCAGATTAATTGCCGTTCCTCTAGATGAACCAATGAAACTTCTGTAATATTCCAAGCTTGAGCAAGCAATTTCAGTAATGATTTGATTCATTTCATTTCAATAATGTCAAATTGATGCTGAATTTTAATATTATTCTTATATCCGAAGGTTGCATCAATGATTACCTTTTTACATTATTAACAATTAAGAAATTGTCTAACAGCTTCTGTATATACATTTCTATCTTGATATATTAAAGATATGTAAAGATTAACAAACTGAAGTCATACATAGACACAGAAATTTATTTGGTTCTCAAAATGTATGTGCCGTACTTATGAGAAACTCTACCTAACGTCAGTCCGCTAATCTTTCGGTGAGGATTTGCTTCGTTGTTGAAATATCGTAGAAATAAGAAAAAATGACTGAAACAATCATTTATTTATAGAAACAATAAACCGTTGTAATTACAAAAAATTTTTGTATAAATTCTCCATAGTCCCGAAGTTCAATTTGATAACTTTAAAGTTCTATCCAATAAATTTTGCTCAACTGAATTATTAACAATGAGATTTCTAAATCTGGCTATTATCGCAACCATTGCAGCTTCTGTATCAGCTGAAACTAATAACGACGATACAACTGTTGAAATTCAAGGTGGCTTATTAACCAAATTAAAGTGTGTTAAAGCATGTGAATCCGCCAAAAAAGTTGCTTCAATTTGTGCTAAAAAAGGTGGCAGTGAAGAACTACTACTAGAATTTAAAGAGTCTTTTGGTATTTGTTCTTCTGAAACTTGCGAGAAAGTTTACTTGAAACTATATTCTGAAAAAATCTCCAAGGAAACTGCTCTTATCTGTAAGCCAGAAGAAAAGAAACCAGAAAAGGAGCCAAAGAAAAGTAAACATCTGGAACCACCAGTTACTAAAACAGTTACTGAAACCGAATCAGGTAAAACAGTTACTGAAACCGAATCAGGTAAAACGTTTACAGAAACTGATCCAGGTGAAGTTACAACTGTTACTGAAACCAAATTCAAAATCTCAACAGAAACAGTCATTCCATCCTCATCCTCGTGGGAAGAAAGCGAAACAACCAAAGCTTATCCAACCAAAAGTGTCAATAAGCGTGGTAAACATTATGAAACAACTACTGAAACTATTCACGAAAACTCAACAACTATCGATACTGTCACTGAGTGCTCCACAGAATCTTCAGAAGAGCCAACTACAACAGAAATTGTTACTTTAACTGAATCAGTCACTGAATCGTCAGAAAGCGGAAATTTTACGACATTCTCGACAAGCTCATTCCACAAAACCAAATCTTCAAATTATACAATTCCTCCTGTTACTTCCACTTTTGAAGGTGTCGCCAACAAAATCAACGCTGGAGTTGCTGCTATTGGTGGAGCTGCCATTTTACTTTTGTAGATTAAAATGGATCAAACCAGGTGTTTGAAGTACATGATTATGTTCATTGTACTAGTCCAATACAACAGGTTTTCACTGGCCCAATTTTGTTTCTCTTTTCTAATAATTAATCTCAGTTTTTATATAATGGCCAGTTGTTTAGTTTTTTTTATACCTATGTGTTCTTTTCTAAAATGAAGTGTCTTGTATGCGCTCTTTTTAACTTCAATAAATACTGCACTTCAGTATCTAAGGTAGAACTCAAGAAAAGTATATTTATTTAAAATACAAATAATGAAGAAATCACCTTGAAATAAACTTGTCTCCAAGATACAAAAGTAAATTTGTTATTGAGAAACCTAACAATACTTACACAATAACTAACGACTCACTTAACCATTTAAAATTCTGATTCAGTTTTCTGCTCAAGTTTTTTATAAGCATTTCACTATTAACGTTCCCATAAATGATCTTAGCCCTTAATTCATTGCTCATAATAAAAGGGAAATTATATATATAATTTAATCCTAATTCGATATTAATTATAGCTTTGTAGTCGTCACCTATATCCTTTAATTCTAATATCATTGTATCCTCGTTTGTATGTATTCTAGACGGATAATATAAGGTTAGATAGTATATATCCCTATTCAATTTATCAATTTTATTTATTATAAAGATTAGATTTTGAATATATTCAAATATGTTTAATGGTCCATTCAATTTCGCTAAATTCTTGTAAAAAAACTGTAGAACTGTTGCTCGTTTTTTGGGTATAATGTTCAATTTGATACTTGATAAGTCATTAAGAGAGCGTAAATCGAAAGAAAACACAACTGAGTCTAAAATTTCAACAGTGAGCTCACTCCCTTCTAAATGTTTATACTTCAAACCCGAAGTGGACTGCACAACATCAAAAAGCTTTTTCAAGGTAATGATTTCGCCAAAATTGTAAATTTTATTTGATTTGATAATATCTTCATTTTGCTTAATTTCAGTGTGAAGGTTTTCTATAACAGAGTTTTCGTCCTTAATATTAATGTCGATTTCTAGTAGTTCTTGTTCTATTGATCCTAGCTCCTGACGCTTATTTAAAATGGTACTGGTGATATTAATTAAATCATTTCTTAACCTCAGCAGCTCCTTTTTATCAGATGCTTCAAATTCTTTTTTATGATCTAACAATTTATTCAATTTTCTTTTGGTCTGGTCATAATTTCTTGATATGAGTTCATTAGTTTCGAGCAATTCTTTTAGATTGATCTCAATTTTTAGCCTGTCATTCTCCAATGATTTCACATTATGATTTAATCTGATTAAAACACCATCAATCAATTGAGTTCGCCAACCATACCAAACCTGTTTAGCTTGGTTTCTCGCATAATTTTTTATGAGTTGGAACTGATCGTTCATGTTCTTTTTAACCAACGAGGATGACTCAAAGTAATCTTTAATCAGTGGCGGATTGTCATTGTAAATATCATTCTCAAAAACCTTGAATATTTCTTTCAATCCTTTAATGTCCGTTTGTAATTCATTACAACTGAAGTTCATAAGTTCCAGCATTGGAATTTTACAGTTATTTGCAATTGAATACTCCAATAATGTAGCATCTGTCGTGAGTTCCTTGAATAAAGAGTTTGACTTCATATTGACCTGGAAATCATCATAAAATCTAACTTGAATTGCTTCCAAAAATGAATCTAAAGTTACTGGAACGTATCCAAGATTATCATCAACGATGTCATTCTCAAAATCTGTAGCTAGTGGAATTGTTGTTGTAATAGACTCCTCTATTGGTTTGGTTGGAGAGATTGCAATCTTCTTTTCTTTGATTGCTTTCAATGGCGTGAAGCCGGATGCAAGGTCTATCGGAATGCTGAAATGTTCAGAAACTCTTTCATCCTTCTGTTTCTTCAGAGGTGTTTTGGAGATTAGTTCGTTATTGTATGTGGATGGTGATAAGGAGTGAATTACGGAAATTCTTTGAACTTTTCTTTTTGGCGTCAGTGAATTGATTTTGTCCATCAAATTGATAGTACCCGTCAACTCAATTTCATTATTCAGCAACTTTCTTCTTTTAGAGGGTCTCTCATTTGGTGAGCCCGTTTCAGTAGTGTGTGATCTAATTGGTTTCAATGGTGTCATTTTTAGAGGAGTTATTTTCTTAAGTGATGAATTTCTTCTTGAAGAAGCTTTCCTTGGCGACGCTATATTTGGGGATCCAGATTGATCCATGTTGATCAAAGTAGAGGAAATAGTGGGTTTACTGGTATTATCAACATTCAAGTTATCTGGTTGAATATGGCCTATTGCTTTTGTGACATCCATGGTGGTTTCTTCATCAATTAATTTAGAATCTCCTGGTGCATTGAAAGTACTTGTAGCTATTTCCTTGAAGTTATTACTGAAAACTGCCGCAAAATCTACTCCAGAACCAATATCCTCTGTTTCTTTCGAAGCAGTATCATGGTTCGAGCTATATGGTTTAGTCAAGTCCATAGTGACGTTCTCTTCATTTTCGCTGACTATGTCTAAACGCTCATCATGCTGGAAGATGCTTCCAATATCAACTGTAAGCTCCATTTCATTGTTTTCGTTATGTTGATCACTGTCGATATTCATGATTTGACCGTTCGATTTTGTAACATCCATTGTCAAGCCGTCTAATATTTCTCCTAGAATGCCTTCTTGCTGTTTAGAGCTCTGAAATGTTTGAAATCCGATGTTTTCAGTAATAGTCATTGTCGCTTCATCATCAGTTCTCTTAACGCCAAAAGCTTGGGTAAGTTCCATTGAGACTTCAGCAATTTGACTAGTATCATTGCTGGATTCAGGTTGAACGGAAACAGTGAATCTATCTCTAGAATTAGTTACATCTGTTGCTAAATATTTTTCCACCGGGTACGCTTCAGTGATCTCCATATCTATAGCGCCAGTCAACTCTTCAGTCAACTCTTCAGTATTATCATCATGTATTTTAAATGATGGGCCAGTAGCGTTTTTGGTCAAACATATATTTGGGGTACCCTCTAATGTCTCCAGATCGCTGCTGTCGTCCAAAATTTGTCTTCCGCCGTCGTCAAAATTTTGAGATAGTCCACTTGGTATAGATCCAATAGTTTGTCTTCTCTTTTGATCGCTTTGAGATAAAAATTCAATTTTATGAAGAGTCACTTCAGGATTAAAAGACACCCTTCTTCTGTAACTCTTATTTGTAGTGGAATTTGAATCTTTCAAGGGGATTTGCATAACTGCAACTGTGTTGTTGTCTTCATCGTTATGATGTATTTGCTTTAATATACCTCGAGCTGGCGCTAGAGAGTGTCTTTTTAGCTTATTCTGATTTTTGTTTGTATTAACCAAAATCTCCAATACATGCTTATCAGGTGTGTTTGGAGCTGATACCATTATTGATTCTGTGTTCGTTTCAGTATCAAGGAGTATAATATTAAGAGAATAAATAATATAAACAAAACAATGTAATTTATAAATTTAAAAAAGTAAACAAAATCACGTGACTATATTTAAATTTGAGAGGACCGGAAATCAAATTTTTTTTAATTTTCGGAGGTGAAGCGATGAGTTTCCAGAACTTATCAGCTACTTCTACTAGTCTTTATTGATTTTTTTTTATTTGTTTTTGTGTTTGGATAATCAAATGAATAATATGCCAGGATCCTATTTAGAACCCATTCTAAGCTATGGTCCTTCCATTGCTGTGAAGTTTATTCCGAACAACTTGATCCTAGTTGCGTATGGTCCATATTTGAGAATATACAACTATATGACTGGAATCTTGATAAACTCAGTGAAGGTCTTTCGAAGGGAAAAAATCCATGGATTTTCTGTTTACAATGACAAGTTGCTTATTTATGGCTCAAAATCTCTTGTAATTACTAAGGTCTCATATATGATATCAAATACATCATCAACTATTGTTGAGAACGAAAGATCGATTAACGATTGGATTATTTCTGGTGAATTCAGCTTTGGGGGTGATTATGTGTATATACTAACCGCACATAATGTTGTTCATGGTATTGACTTAAGCGAGAATCAGATCAAATGGTCAAAGCAAATCTACGGCGAGATATCCATCTTATACTCAGGTTCAATCAGAGTCTTGTCATCCGAGAAGGTTTTAATAAATGCAGGCACAGTCATGGGTGGTATATTAATTTGGGACTTATATTTAGGGAAAATGATACACAACCTGATAGGCCATGAAGGGTCAATATTCAACGTCCAAGTAAGTGACAATAGCAAATACATCATCAGTTGTTCTGATGATCGTTCTCTTAAACTATGGGACTTTAACTCTGGTAAGCTATTAGCAACAGCATGGGGTCACACTGCAAGAATATGGAATTTAAAGTTCTATGCAAATGATTGTAAAGTGATCAGTGTTTCTGAAGACTGCACATGTCGTTCATGGACTATCGATAATGATACCTTGGTTGCGGACGAAGTTTACCATGTTCATCTGGGTAAAAACACATGGGGAATAGATGTTGATATAACTAATTCAGTAGCTGCCTCATCAGGTAATGATGGAAGTATTAAGTTAATTGATCTGAAGTTGAAGTCAAGAGTTGGTGATGAGATCAAAAAATTTACTATCGAGGATATATCAAATTTTGCAAATTTCAATTTTAACAAGAATGAAACTGTAAAGGGCTTTTGGAACTTCAAGTTTGGAATAATCGTAATGACATCAAGTGGATCTATCTTCAAGTATGACAATGCCAATAGTTGGCAGTTTCTGTTGTCACATGATTCATTCAAAGACAATTCAATCACCAACGGTTTTGATAATGATAAAATTATAAGTTTTACATCCACCAAAGGACTGTCACTTTTCTTAAAATTTGACGACTTTGGTAATATAACAAACAAAGCTGAAATTGTCTCCCTGGTTACAAAAATAACAAATGCAATATCTTGTGGTAACAATGGAAGAAATATATTACTTATTGAGTCACCTAATCCGAAAGATAATCTTCTAGTTTATGAAGTAAAAGCGGACTTATCGATAGCAAATATTGGAAAGTTTAATAAACCAGCTAACTTTGCCGCATCCTGTTTAGAAATTTACGAAGACTATTTATTTATTGGTTCGAGATTTAGTACCATTGGTATTTTTCAACTGTCCACCAACACGCAGGTTGAACTGCTACGTAAAATTACACAAGGAGATACAATTACCTCTATATCTCTAATTGAAACGGTGGATCAAAAAAGCTTATTCATGGCCACCAATCGAGATGGAATATACATATATTTTGTTTTCACACTTGATTCATTCAAAATAATTCATACAAATAAAATTCCAAAAGGATTTCTCGAAGGAGGGATAGAGAAAAAAAATGAATTAATACTTTATGGCTTTAAGTCGTCTTCATTTTATATCTATAATGAATCGGAGCAGTATGAAATAATGAATGAATCGTGTGGTGGTTCACACAGACAATGGAAGTTGTTTATCGACGAAGATGAATATAAGTTTATCTACTGCAAATCTTCTTCCTTAACAATAAGAACAGTTTATAAACCTTTTGTTCCATATTGTCTCACAAACGGTGTTCATGGTAGGGAGATCAGGGATGTTTCAATTTGTTCTAAAAGATCGAAATTTTCAGATTCTGGCAAGTTTCTGTTTGCCACTGCTGCTGAAGACACATGTGTTAGATTGCTATCAGTGAACCCTTCCAAAAATGGTGACATTATTAGTTATTGGTCTCAGAGACTGCATGTATCAGGGTTGCAAAAATTGAAGTTTTTAAAGAATTCAAACTATTTAATTTCATCAGCTGCACGAGAGGAATTATTTATTTGGGAAGTAGATGATTCTTTTAATAACAAACCATACATAAATTTAATAGGTTCCTTAGTTTCTTCATCAGATAATCCAGATTTGAGAATTATGGATTTTGATTATTTGTTTTTTGAAGATACAAAATCAATATTATTAAGTACAGGTTATTCAGATTCTTCAATCAAGATTTGGAAATTCGATTTTGACACCAAGAGATTCACTTTGATTATATCAGGATTATATAAGACCTGTTGTATATTCAATGTGAAATTCATTGTGAAAAACGATAAAATCTTTCTCTTAATTGGTTCAACGGATGGATTTCTAACATTATGGGATCTTCGAGTTCCAATTGTCATCAAAAATAACATCCTCTTTAATTCGGTCTTAACCAAGGGCTACGATCTGGGACATTGGATCAGTACAATTTCAGTCCATCAATCAGGTATCAAATCTTTTGAAATACTTAAGGACGAAGAATCAACTATTGACATTATCTCAGGCGGCGACGATAATGGTTTAGGTATTACTAGATTCCAAATCGGTGATGAGCTGAAAATAGAAGCCAAATTAATTTCTTTCATTGAAAATGCCGCATCATCGACAATTACATCCTTAAACGTAATTAGCCACTCGAGGGTATTAGTGATATCGGCTGATCAAGTTCTCAGAGTTTGGGACGTTATAGACGATAAACTAGCATTGTCATGTCAAGAATATACAACTATTGCAGACACCGGAGCTTCTGACGTCCTGAAGCTGAATAATGAGAATTTTGCTATAGTTGGAGGCGTTGGACTCTCGGTATGGAAAGTTGGAGATTTTTAGTTGCTGAATTTATGTCTTTAACTTGGTACTTTTACAAAATTGTTCATAGATGTTTTGAATTTTCTGAAATTTTTTTGCGCTAAACTGTAACCGTATTAAAGAACAATTAAACAAACTATATACAACTGTACCAACAAACAATAGTGTGAGTAAAAAACGTAATTCCGTGTATTTACTTATCCTTGACGTTGTTTGTGTTTCTTGTTAGACTTACAATACACGTAAACACGACCTTTTCTTCTAACCATCTGCAACAGATATGTTAGTCTATCTGGTACTTGAGTCTGCTTTTCGAAAGAATTATCATACATACGTAACAATCAGTGCAAAATTTCTTTACAGCAGATCTAACTTTGAAACCTCTAGTTAAAGCAGGTTGGAGTAAGCTTGTAGAAGGGCTTTTGAAAAGCAGATTCGCTCTCGAAACAAAAGTCAAATTGCTTAAGCTTGAACGAAATAAAGCTAACATCTCAACACCTATATTTCTTTAATCTTTTTCGATGTTCACTATCTCTTTTAATAAATGATGATTTAGTTCTATTGTAGAAAAGAAAAATCAAAAAAAAACGTTTGCACCGGAATGTCGGTCGGATAGTAATTTACAGGACTTCCGACCATATGTTAAAAGTCGTATTTCTTTTTTGGACGTTTAAACAAATCGAATAGATTACCACATTAACATAAATTGTTCTGTAATCGCTTATATTCGTCTTGGTTGCTCTTATTTCCAATCAGTACTATAAAGGGACTAACCAAGCTCTTCTATAATAGCAGCTGATTTTTTTCTTTGTATTTTTAGTAAAACAGAGACAGCTGAAAGTGAAGAATTTGTTTACATACAATATAAACAATGGACAATTGGAACGAGGTATGTATTTGCTCTATTTCCCATGCCATTGAGGTCCACAATAGGTATTTGACTCTAATGCTATAGATATCGAGAATCTCCGCTGTTCATTCGGTTAGAAACCAATCTGTTCCCTTGACGGCCATTTCAAGCATACTGTTTGACGAGTTTCATGATTTGATATGGGTGGGTGACTATCAGGGAAGAGTAGCGTCCTACGCAGGTATGAGCATGTCGCCATACACAAGCTATCGTGCTCATCAGACTCCAGTGAATCAGATGATGAACCACCAGAAAGGTATATTAACCTTGGGGTCTGATTCAATCAAGTTCTCTAATCGCAGAGGAATGCCGAAATCACTTTTGTCAAGCTCCACAATTCCACACTTGAAGGATCTATCGTGTATGACATACTCGTCACAGACTCAATCAGAGATTTTGGTTGGAGGTGCAATGGGGAAATTATTGAAGATTGATATAAATAAAGGAATTTCGACAGCTTCAATCCCTTATGATGATAAATTACTATTCATGTCCTCAAACAATAGATCAATAGCATGTGGAAAATCTAACGGGACAGTTGATATGTTTGATCCAAAATCTAATACAATTATAAAATCCTTTGTTGCACATGCAGGCACTCTGTCAGATATGGATTCCAAGGAACATACACTGGTCACTTGCGGCTATTCGAAACGACATGATTCTTACGTACTGGATCCTTTAGTTAATGTTTTTGATATAAGAATTTTTAAGCCACTACCTCCAATTTCATTTCACGCAGGAGCTGCTTTCGTTAGATTACATCCAAAGCTACCCAGCGTAGCAGTTGTGGCCTCTCAGTCGGGTCAGATTCATTTTGTTGATATGTTCAATGAGGCTAACGTTCAACTTTACCAAGCAGATGTTGGATCATACATGTCTCATATGGACTTGTCTCCAAGTGGTGATTATCTTTCCATAGCTGATGGGTTTTCAATGCTACACTTGTGGTCCCATTCCCCCGGCTCACTGATGTCTCAATACAACTTACCATTAGATCATTACGAAATACCCGACTTCTCTGCTAATATACCCATTGACGATTACAGTGCGCCACTAAGTTCAATTGGCGTACCCTATTACAAAGACACTCTTTTATCTGCCTGGCCTTCAGAAATGATATTCAATACTTCCGGCATAATTCCTTTGAAGATAGATTCTATGATTGTGAGGGATTCTGAAAGCACTGATGGTTCCGCTTATGCATCATACGATAAAAACAAGCATGGATCCAGAAATATTGCACAGAAATATGTCTCAATAAAAAATAAAAAATCTGGTAAATTTATCAGTGAAAGGAATTCCAATCAAAATTTAAAAGGTACAAATTTGAAAACGGAAGAGCCAGTTTTTGAATATAAAGCTGCTACTCCAAACCTTGTTCCACGAGCATTTCAAAAATTAGAGATTCTCTATAGTAAATTTGGTGTCGAAGACTTTGATTTTGATTCATACAATAAAACGGTATATTCTGGTTTAGAAACTCATGTTGAAAATTCATATACGAACTCCTTGCTACAGCTTTACAGATTCACTCCTGCTGTATTTAATTTTGCAGTTGAAAACTTGTCAGAAGAACACTTGAGGGAGTCATCAATTTTAAATGAGCTTGGTTATCTATATGACATGCTGGTTAAAGCTCATGGTAGACATTGCAGACCAACAAACTTTCAAAGCACTTTATGCTCAATATCTCAGGCTTCTTCAATGGGCTTAATTGATGATGATAATAATACTAAACAAATAAAAATCGAACGGGATTTAATACAATCTTTTAACATATTTCTATTAGACCGATTGTCTTTTGACGAACGTAATGAAAAGATCAATTCAAATAAACCCTTGGTCTTAAATTCGATTTGTGGTATAAGCATGGAATCTTTGACTAAAGTATTAAATTGCAACTCTAATATCTCTAGAAAGAAAAGCACTTTTCAGTTTAGTTTGAACATTTCATCACCAATTTCAAATAACCCCAAATATCTAACAAAGAGAAATCAAAACATTGTAACATATATTGAATCATCAATGAATAAAGTGCAGCAGTCAAGAGTATGGTCAGAAGAGTTGCACAAATATCAATTTTTAGAAACGAGTAGAACTGTTAAAAATCTGCCTCCTGTATTATCATTGAACCTAACTCTAAACAAAGATGAAATTAAATTAATTAAAGATTCTAAAAATTGGTTGGTGCCTAATTTTTTTGCTACAATTTCTAGAGACAAACCAGTTCTAAAACAAAATGCAATTGATTTCAAAAATGGTAGCGATAAGGTTATTGAATATGAGCTGGTAGGGTATGTTGCAGAAATTTCGGATGATCATCTAATAACCTTCGTTAAGATAGAAAATGATTGGTTTTTATTCAATGATTTCTTGGTTATGCCAATTCCGGAAGAAGAAGTTATAAATATTAGTTATTGGTGGAAAACGCCAGCCGTATTGATTTACAAAGATACCGAACATACAAAAGAATTTAATCTTGATAGAACAAATTTGGATGATTCAATATTATACAGAGATTTCTTTGCTGAAGGTACAAGAAGTTCTTTTCAAATTGAGTATAAACTTTTAACAAGACATGAGGCGCCTAAACATGGGACATTAGTAGCAATAGATGCTGAATTTGTTACTTTGGAAAACGAACATATTGAAATAAAGAGTGATGGTACAAGATCATTAATCAGACCAAGTCATCAGAAATTAGCAAGAGTTTCTGTTCTGAGAGGAGAGGGACCAGAAATTGGAGTTCCCTTTATTGATGACTACATTGTCATTAATGAACATATTGAAGATTACCTGACATCATTTAGTGGCATCGAGCCTGGTGATTTAGATCCTGAAAAAAGCACGAAAACTTTGTTTAAATTGGAAACAGTTTATAGAAAATTGTGGTTACTATTGAATTTGGGATGCATATTCGTTGGTCATGGACTGATTAAGGATTTCAGAACAATTAATATTCAAGTTCCACCTGAACAAGTTTATGATACGGCAGTTATTTTCTATAAAGAACGTCAACGCATACTATCACTGAGATTTTTGGCCTACATTTTACTGAATGAAAGAGTTCAAAAAGGAAATCACGATTCAATAGAGGATGCTCTTACTGCCCTGAAAATTTATGAAAAATATAAAGTTTTGAAGAAAAATCAAAGTTTTGAAACAACTTTGAATAGAATTTACAGCGAAGGTCAACTGCTGAGATTTAAACCACCTCCAATGGAATGATTATATATATAAACCAAAGAATGTGCTATGAAATTCGGGACTTTTGAAGGTGAAATATACAGAGAATAAGTAATATATAATCGAAGTACGTTGTGTAGCAAGAATGATGCTTGAAATTATCAAATTTTTTAAACCTATATTGTGTCTACAAAAACGGATTATTATGATTTGAATGAAAGCCAAACCACACCAATGTATGAGAATTCCAAGGAAATCGCAGCAAATATAATGCTAAATTTATGCTTGAGTTTGTTCATCTTGTAACTTACCACTAGATAAATTAATTTTTTTATTTTCTGGGGTTGTGTTTGCTTTTTCAAAAGCTCTCGTTGTAGGTGCATTTGAGCTTTTTACTATTCCTTGTTGTTGTTGTTGTTGTTGTTGTTGTTGTTGTTGTTGTTGTTGTTGTTGTTGT
>JAJMCJ010000245.1:0-13553 GCA_030572875.1 Wickerhamomyces kurtzmanii | reverse complement strand
ATTAGCATTTTGAATTGCGTTTTCACAAGCACCACACATCTTTTTATATATTGATTAGCTATGGAGTTTTGAGAAAAAAATTTAATTAGCTAAAGAGGAAGTCCTCAAGAATTTATATGCTCTCCTTAAAAAGAAATTTTCTTGCTGAATCATTCATTTTTCAAATTGGATTACTCACCAAAAAGAAAAAAAAAAAAAGCGATATAACCGCAAAAGGAAATTAACGTATTTCGGATATTTTTCTCTTCAATTACAAGAACAATCAATAATCATTACTGGTAAATTACGTGGAGTAACAAGCAATTGTAGAAATATGGAAAACAGCTAGGAAGACCAGTAGCAATGGATTCTTCTGTTTCTTATAAAATTTCCCGTATAAAACGGTTGAAGTCTGTATTCGTTTTACATCGTTTTTCATATCACTTCGAAATATTTTGCATTGGAATTCCAGTTCCTAGAGATCTACTGATAGAACAACCACAATATTTTATACTATTTGAGATCAATGCAATCACTAACATTTCATGAGGTAGTTGTATTGCACCTATTGGAAAACGTTTAACAGAAAATATCAAAAAAGTGTACAATTATATTCTCGAGTTCTTGATAATTATTCTAATAATAAATATTATTGATACCATAGAAACAAAAACGAAAAACACCAAAAGAAATATCAATAAACAAAATGAGAAAATACTCATACAACAAACTTGTACATCATGCAAGATATTCATAACCATCACCATTAACTCGTTGGATATATTCCCTTTCGATTAAAGTATCAATGCACTTTTTGATATCGGAAACTTTTGCACTGAATCTTTGATGTGATTGCTGAATAACTTCGTTAACCAACGTCACATGCTTTAGGACTTTACGAGCTTTCATAATTCTAACAATACATGCTTGCAGGTACATCTTACGTTCTTCATTGATCTCTTTCTCAGCTTCATCACTTTCTTGTTTTTGCTCCACTTTAACACCTTGAATAAAGTTAAGCTTTAATCTTTTTGATCTGTACTCTTTAATCATAGTAAAACTCGTATCCAGATTTTTTAAATTTTCTGGCCCGGGTGGGGATTGTGTCAATAATCTCAGCTTCACCATCGGTGTAATAGAGTTTGAAATGGTTTTGACGTCTAAACCTGTTAATTCACACAACTCTCCCACATTATACGTCTCTTTATCATTAAATGGTAGAATTATTGAAATTTGGAATAAGGACATAATGAAAGTGTAAGGTGGTTTACCTGGTTTAGATATATTAGCTTTGATTTCACCTCTTGATAATGACCACAGCCATTTTAACAGTCTACCTGAATGCTTTGAAGTGTACATCTCTTCTATTTTTTTGTAAGTTGGAGTTAAATCGTTGGGTAATTGAAACTCAATTTTGTTGTAATTAAATGGCCATTGTGTTTCAGCTAAGATAAATGGTTGGAAATCTGGAATATATGCTTTTGCTTCATTAGAATTCTTTGCAATCTCTTCCTTGAACAAAAGTTTGAGTTCGTGTGACGCTTTAACGTCTTGAAACATTTTTGTCATCTTAGAGGTGTACTCTAAACTATTTTCTGCTTGCAATCTTTGGATAAGGTTTTCCTCAGCTTCTTCGGATGACGAGGTACCATGAATCAATCTTTTTGCGAGTAGTCTTCTATAATGAGTTTCAAAAGCATCTTTATCGGTTATAAACCTGAAAATAATCATAACATCATCAGCATTCATGTCACTGATTGAATCCGCGTCCTTATTTTTTTTCAACAAGTTATCGCTGTATTTTGCTAATAAGTCTGGCGTACGCGATGTACCAGTTTTGTTCACCGAAGACAATGCAATTGAGTTTTTGTTAATATAATCACGACACGCATTATCCAAAGATTTGACAAATATCGCATTTTTTTTAAATGAACTTGAAACCAAATGTTGATAATGCTGATAAATATGGATTAATGCCTTGATGTACAGCTTAGGATCAACATTGCTGACAGCATCTTTTACAACACTTAGCTTTTTTATTTTATTTTCATCATCATCATTTTTATTTTCAATATTATTAACTTCGTTCTGTGTATCATTTTGCAAATTTTCAATCGCCTTTAAACCTTGCGTTCTAACATATTCTTCGAAAATATTTGCCAGTGGTTGCAAAGTAGCCTCAACTCTGCTCAACAAAAAAAACATCTTTGAAATATGGTTAACTTGATTTTGATCCAAAAGTTTAGTGAATTCATTATACATGATTACTGAATGTGTTTCTATCAAAGTGCTATTCAAAACATCGGTCAATGGTTTCTTTGTATGCTCGTCTAAATAAAGGTTTTCCCTACTTTCTTCTTCATTGATTCTTTGTTCAGCTTTTTTCATGTAATCAACAATGTTATGCGAATTCAGATATTCTGAACTTTCAGACGTATAAAAATTTGCTGTTGCTTGTAAAAATGGGCCCTCAAAAAATTCAATGTAAATTGAAAGGTTTGTCTTTTTTAAATCTTGGGTATCAATGCCCAATGATACAAATGATTTGATAGCAATTGATAGGTCTTGCTGGTTGATAACCTGATTATCTCTTTGCAGCTTAATCTGCTCTAAAATCTCAGCTATCAACACGTCTTTATTTTTGTCGAACATAACGAGTTTCCAGGTTATAAGTGATAAAGTGTTTACATCAAAAACATCTCTTCTACCATCACTACGTTCTTTTGCAACCCAGTATCTATTCATGTAGTCGAATACATGATTCAGATAACCAGCACCAATAGTAAATCTCTTCCAGCGACTAACATAAAATTCTAAAAATGATTCGCTTGGTTTTTTGTTCAGCTGTTTGACGTAATTTGTCAAGTATGCTTGCAGTTTTGAGTAGATTTCAGCACCAACTAATAAAGAAGCTTGACTGCTAATGGACGCATAAGTTGCTGGCGTACGTGATTTGTTCACACAATAGTTGTAGACTGCTGTATAAACATTCATATACATTGTCGGCGTAACACCTGTATCATCATCTATACCACCCAGTATATACTGTAAACCGGGTTCCACAAATGTCCATGTAGCATCCAAATCATCTGATCTAGGTAGTCCTTCACTCATTCTCTGATTTATCTATTTTTTTCTTAGGTGTCCTATGTTAGCAAAAACGAAACACAAACTTAACACCAAACAATTGAGCTACAAGTTTAATAAATATTCCAGAAATATGACACAACTGTTAGACCTGATACTGAATTATTCAATATCGTTTTTGATTATGAATATAAAGGGCCCTTTTCTGTGTTGTTTTGACACAAATCAAGATTTTTGCCATTCAAAAATCACCAAACCGGGTAAATACAACATCAGATCCATCACTATCAGATCAGGAAAGATAAATAACTGTTTATATTTTTAATAGTGAATAGATGGAAAGCGTAGAGCCATTTTCTAAAGCTAGCGATCTCCAGTTTTTGAATGATACCTACAGAAAAGAAAGATTTATTATTTAATTAATTAAATTGAGTCGTATCTAAAATCGTGATAAAATAGAGGTCATGAGGTGAAATATTGAATAACACAATAAAGTTTTAAATAGGGGATGCAACTTTCTCAACAACTCTCAGAATACTGATGGAGAAAGTCACAACCCACATTACTAAGACTAAAAACAGAAAAGCAGCCAAACTTCTTTGCTTTTCACAGATATTCTCAATCTTAGGATATTTAGAATGTTCAGTTTCCGCAGTGCAGACCCATTGATCATCATACAATGTGTTGAAAGTCAATGATAAATTTGCACTCGAAAATATTATGAACAGCAAATCTAAAAGGATCAGTCGCATTTTACCAACTGGATCCCTTAAACCTAATGGTTTTCCAGAGAATTCATCTAATGCGATATATATCAAATATAGCATCGCAATGCTCTGGACACATAGTGCCATCACAGTACTTGCCTGCTGATCAACTTTCAGATTGTAATCAGAGTTGTACTGTATCTTCTTGTTTGAGTTTTTGAAAATTGAGGCAGCTAAAGCCAGAGCAATTGTACTCAATACAAAAATGAAAATTCTCAAAGTTAAGGGCACATAGGAATTAGATAAAAAAATTCTCTTTATGCTTGGTTTCCACTGGTCTTTGTTTTCAACTGACATCCAGTATCCTGCTTTCGACCTCGTTTTTGAGTAGTCTGCTTCATCTTTATAGTTTGTATTTGATGACGAAGCCGAGTTAAAATTGTACCATTTCTTGTTTAACTGGTCAGACCAACCAGAGTTCAGATTATAGTCTTCATTTAACATGAACTTCAATCTTTCGTCTCCTCCCCAAGCCTCATTTAAATTTGATTGTTCTTTGCGTATATTCTCATCAGAATTCAATACACCTTCAGCGTATGCCGGTGTTGCGTTTATTGTTGAAACAAAAGTTCCCCAATTGTTATTCAAAGAAGATATAAAAGGGTCATCATAATTGTTACTATTATCGTTTTTGTTATTTTTATTACCATTTTTCAGATATGCCTTTGCTATACCATCTAAAACGTAGGGTGGAACAGTAGTAGCTTGGTGAGAATACGAGTTTATAATCGAGAAATGCCCCGATTTGACTTTGTTCAATATATTCTTTGACGTATTATCTACTTTTTGAAGGTCGTTCTGGATGGTCAATGACTTTGGTGATATTTCTACCTGTTTAATTTTATTGTTTGAGGGCATCATGCTTTCGATATGAGATCCAAGACTTGTAAGTATATTGAATGGTAGATGTATGTTTATTGATTTATAATATCAGAACCGTCAAATTGTGATAATTGTATTGCTAACTGATACACACTGGTCTATCAAAAATGCTGTATGACAAGAATTATAGCAATGTTATTAGAAATAGCATTAGTCTGATCGAGCCGATAAAAATAGAAAGGCCGTACTCGAACTGTTTTCAAGAATTGAGTATATTTTAAGGTAATGCAGATATGTGGCTGAATATTCTATAGGCCTGATAAATATAGTAAACACTAGCTATTTAGGAGAAAATGCTTTAAAAAGAAGTTACTATAAAGATCAACAATAGCACAAAATGAAATTCCGTATAGGTAATAAAGGCCATTCAATTACCCGGAGTAGCATGATTATCCATGATTATCCAGAATACAGCTGAGGTCATCAGATAGTTCAAGAGTAACTTGAAGAGTAAAATTAAAATGCAGTTGATTCTGAAGTATCTAAAGTACAAATTACCACTCATAGTAATTTGGGAGCTATAAGAGATTCTAAATACTCGACGATTTATCACTTAACAGATTTTATAGTTGGCTTTTATTATATGCGATAAGGAAGCACCGATCAATAATACTTCCTGCTTCCATTCGAATGAAATCAAGACCTTTTTTGATAACGCTCGCTTTTCTCTTTAATCTGATCAAATCCAAAACTCAATCTTCACGGTATAATGCAATTCAATTAGACAACAGTTGGAATACCTGTGTCCATTCATTTTTATATCTTCAGTATAAGTTCACATACTTGAAAATATATGGAGCAATCTAAAGTTTCGCGAAAAAGTAATTTATGGAGGTTAACCATTCAATTCAGAACGATCACTAATAATATAAACATAAGTCAACCATCTTACAATACTGAAATAGCAATAAAGAGTAACAATCAAAGCATTTGAATAAAGACTGGTATCATGATTTTTAAATACAAACTGAGGCCAATCGACACCATCTGCAAAAGATTTAATTCCACTTCTCCAATAACTGATAACATACGTATATTGATAATACCAATAACGTCTGAGAAATCATATACTTATTTCAAGTATTCTCCGAAATTATTAAACCATTCATCAAGAGTAATAAGGTATGAAACTAAAGTTACAGAAGGTGCATCGAAAGTATGGAATAACTTAAGGGCCTCAAAGAAATCATACAATGTTAAGATAGTTCATTTCGTTGATTTATTATTATCTAAAATCCCATGGTCTGAATCATCATTACGTACAATTCCTTCAAGGAGTTTAATTCTACGCACGTTATCATCAAACCAAGACCAAACCATTGCATATAGCTCATTAGATAACAAGATCGAGGTACTTGCAAAAATACCAGTACTGTATCCCTCCCGAATAATATCCAAATCATCAGTTTTAGAAGAGTTGAAACTCTTGAGCATTAATGGAGAATATTTTCATAAACGGAATGCAATTATTTGCGCTATAGGAATTCCTTTAACGTTACCAGTTGCTTTAGTTCCATTGATTCCAAATGTTCCAGGTTTTTATCTGTGTTATAGAGTGTACTGTCATTTAAAAGCATATCTAGGAGCAAAACATTTGAAGGTTTTACTCAATGATGAACACTTAGAATTTAGACCATATAATGTGCTTGACGAAATCTATGTTGAGAACCCAGCATTTGCCAGAGATGAAGGCTCAGAAGAGAGAGTTGTCTTAACTCAAGATATCATTGATAAATTATCCGAAAAGCTGGTAATTAGTGAAATTAAGGTAGAACTAGAAATTGCATTGGAACAAGAAAGGAAACGACTAGCAGTTGAACAGAAAAAAGCATAGTAAAAGTGTATTCTTCATCTTAAGTTGGTCATCTCTGCTATATTCTAAGATTCGTTAAAGTATTCCCAGTATGAGTGACTCGTATGAAATAGTTACTACTGTATTATATTTCTACCCTGTTACATTAACGAGAATCAAAACTGATTATATACATATTTACAAATATACTTTAGCCGAACCTATAAAGTAATAATTCATACGCTTGGTATCTGAATAAATAAAATAGTACAATTTGTCTGCAACCAGCTCGCTGATTACTCAAAGTTCAAGAGCAAACAGCAATCACCCTGAAGAGAAATCACGATCCCAGGTTCAAGAAATTGAGTATACCGAACAATTCATAAGCAGTAGTTAGAGGTAATGCATTGGTATAGCTGCATCTCTCTATGGGATGGCTCTTGCACCGAACTGGCCAATATTGAATGAAAACCCATACCTCTAAGAATTAATTAGGGTTTCTACGATGCCGATATCACAAAAAGAATATTCAGTACTAGTAAGTAAATAATCCTAATTATATCACTAAATGCATTCGATATACTTGGAACTCCTTACAGAGTTCTTATAATGAATATGCTGATTTAATTCAGCTTATGACCATTGAAGTATCAACCCTAAAAAAGAAATTTGAAGTTATTTCCCAATTCAGAATAAAACAGTCACAAAACATCAGGTGGATTAAATACAAGGAGTTGACTGTATTACATAAGCCAAACAATTCACCGAAGCAAACACTCACCCAGCTGTCGAATCTTGAAACTATTCTCTTCGACTTCAATAATATTTAATTTACTTTTCTCTTTTTCTTCTTCTTCTTTCTGATTCTTTAAATCGTATAACAAATCTTTGAAGTAAGTATATAATCATGTACTTTGTTTCAATCCAATAATCAAGTGATTCCAATCCATTATCAAAGGATAAGAAGTTTAAATTTTCATTATATGGATGTCGGAGAATGTTTGAGAACAAGAACTAACAATACAAGAAATGCGTAATAAGTGGAGAAAGAAGAGAGTCAGAAGACTCAAGAGAAAGAGACGGAAGGTTAGAGCTAGATCAAAATAAGCGGATCCTCTAATGAAATAGTAATTAAACAATTATCTAGATAATTGCTTCAATTATGTTCACATTGGTTATATGATGCTAGTTCTTACATCTTATAATTTTAATAAATTTTCTTATTGATTTTTGAAAGTCTTTATTGGTTGCTGGTTTTAAGCTGAAGGTTTCGATGCTATTGCTAGGAACCTGCAGTTTACGTATTGGTGTTAAGTCGGTTAAAATTTTTGACGGTTACATTGGAAGATTTTTTAACATTATATGATCCGAGTTTTATAAAAAATTTAATGTATAGTTTTATATTGTATGTTATCTAATAAGAGTTGTTGTAGTTGTTTTGAGAGGCCAAGGCGTTGTCGATATCTGTTTGAGCATCTAACATGGTCCAGTACGTTTCTTTCTCGCAGGAAGTGATGTAGATTATAGTGGACATTTTTCACACAGTTAAGCAAGAGTCATTCGAGTGGAACTCATCCGTGCTCATCAAACTTGTCAACTTTACGCCCCCAATAACCTGACAACACGCAAAGTCTTACGTACCTTATATCTAGACCAGTAAATCCTTACCTTCCTTGAATATAAACCAGCACACTTCTTTCGTCGACAAGGTTCAAGCTAAGGTACAGATAGGGTGTACCATGTTCCGGTTCAGTACGTACCAAAACAATGCGAATACACTGCTGAAATACCAATTTGTTGAAACAGGGTCAACTTAATGTTCGTAAATAATTTAGCAATCGACGCTAAAGGAACTATGAAGTTTCGTTGTCAAACAAATACCCAATAATTCGATGTAGTTCTTTTATGTGCCAAACTAATGTAATTATCATTTATTACACTCAAAGCTGTGTGTTTATCTAGACTCGCTGATGAGTATTCATAGAGAAATAAATCAATTTTCTCGTCAGATAAATATATGATTGCTTTAAAATCATCGGATAATTTATCAATTGTGAAGCAACAGAACAACCATTAAGTATAGACACACCAAAAATTATCGGGATAAACAGACACAATCACATCAATAATCGATGAGCATCTTTCAGACTTATCAGGTACTTTTGCCTATGAACTGGTACGATATTACATCAAATATAATCATAGAGATCCGGGTAACAAAAATCAGAATTCCTTTGAATCAGACTGGTGAAAAACCCCTTTGAATTTAAGCAGCCAATTTTAGCGATTTAAACAATTAACCAAGATTAAACAATAGAAATATTCAGTTAACTATATATACCTATATAATTGTCTATTTTTAGTTTGAAAAAGATAACAAAAGAGAATTAGTTTGAAATGGTATGTTTTAAGCGATTTTGAAATAGCGCTTGTTTAGTACTTGGACTCAAGTAACTAGCTAGCTCATAGTAAGCGAGAGTAAAGGCTAACTGGAACGCAGGCTGGTGCAATTGAAAATGCTCGTAAAGAGATCAAAAGGATTTCGTTAGATGATCAATTGGAATCAGAATATGGTTCTATTTACTCTGTCTCCGGACCCGTTGTTATTGCGGAGAATATGATCGGTTGTGCAATGTACGAATTGGTGAAAGTTGGCCACGATAACCTGGTCGGTGAGGTTATCAGAATTGATGCCGATAAGGCAACTATTCAGGTGTATGAAGAGACCGCAGGTGTCACAGTTGGTGATCCTGTTTTGAGAACCGGTAAGCCTTTGTCTGTAGAATTAGGTCCTGGTCTGATGGAAACTATCTATGATGGTATTCAAAGACCATTAAAAGCTATTAGAGATATCTCTCAATCAATTTATATTCCAAGAGGAATTGATGCACCTGCATTATCAAGAACAGTAAAATATGATTTCAAACCAGCTGATTTGAAAGTTGGCGATCATATTACAGGAGGTGATATTTTTGGTTCAATCTTTGAGAACTCCCTATTGGATGATCACAAAATTTTGCTTCCACCAAGGGCAAGAGGTACAATTACATCCATTTCTCCAGCAGGCTCTTACGCAGTTGATGAAAACATTTTAGAATTGGAGTTTGATGGGAAGACATATAAATACTCAATGATGCATACTTGGCCAGTTCGTGTTCCAAGACCAGTTTCTCAAAAGCTGTCTGCTGATTACCCATTATTAACAGGTCAAAGAGTCTTAGATTCTTTGTTTCCATGTGTTCAAGGTGGTACCACTTGTATTCCAGGTGCTTTTGGTTGTGGTAAAACTGTCATTTCTCAATCATTGTCGAAATATTCAAACTCTGATGTTATCATATATGTTGGTTGTGGTGAACGTGGTAATGAAATGGCTGAAGTTTTAATGGAATTTCCAGAATTATATACAGAAATGTCTGGTAGAAAAGAGCCAATCATGAAAAGAACTACGTTAGTTGCAAACACTTCAAACATGCCTGTTGCCGCAAGAGAAGCTTCAATTTACACAGGAATTACACTGGCCGAGTATTTCAGAGATCAAGGTAAAAACGTTTCTATGATTGCTGATTCCTCGTCCAGATGGGCTGAAGCTTTGAGAGAAATTTCTGGTCGTTTGGGTGAAATGCCTGCCGATCAGGGTTTCCCTGCTTACCTAGGTGCTAAATTAGCCTCATTTTACGAAAGAGCTGGTAAAGCAGTTGCATTAGGTTCTCCAGATAGAATCGGTTCGGTTTCCATTGTGGCTGCTGTTTCACCAGCTGGTGGTGACTTTTCAGATCCAGTTACGACATCAACTTTAGGTATTACTCAAGTTTTCTGGGGTTTAGATAAAAAATTAGCACAAAGAAAACATTTTCCTTCAATCAACACATCGGTATCATACTCGAAATACACTAACGTCCTAAACAAATACTATGATTCAAATTACCCAAATTTCCCGGTTTTAAGAGACCGTATAAGAGAAATTTTATCAAATGCTGAAGAACTAGAACAAGTTGTTCAGTTAGTCGGAAAATCTGCATTATCGGACTCTGATAAAATTATACTAGACGTTGCAAACTTAATCAAAGAAGATTTCTTGCAACAGAATGGTTATTCTACATATGATGCATTTTGTCCAATTTGGAAAACATACGATATGATGAGAGCTTTCATCGCTTATTTTGATGAATCTCAAAAAGCAATTGCCAACGGTGCTAATTGGTCCAAATTATCTGAAGCAACGTCTGATGTTAAACACTCAGTTTCAAGTGCTAAATTTTTTGAGCCAAGTAGAGGTGAAGTTGAAGGTCAAGTTGAATTCGAAAAGTTAATTTCTTCAATTTCTGAAAAATTTGCAGAAGCAAGCGAATAGAGTTTAAATTGTTATTTATTGATGGCCAATAATTGGAGATTAATAGAAAGAGTTTATTTTGGGGTTTCAGTTTTTTATTCAGCAGTTTTTATTAAGCTTTTGTTTTAGGTTTTTTTCATCAAAATTTAGTTTCTCATTGAATTCATTATTAGACTAGTTTTTTATCATTTATGTGAAAAATTATTTAGATATAAAACTGTAGTAATATATAAGTTGTAGTCAAAACTGTTCAACTGATAGATGAACAAACATCAGAATTATCTTCTAAACATTTTACCGGTGTATCATTATATTTACACTAAAAAAGTCATTTATAGAATTTCAAAATTGCAACTGAATAATCTTATAATGTCGTTCCACATCTCATCGAATAATTCACACGTGTCACTCCAACAACTTGGTTCGTAATTAAAATCGTTTGAATTGTAAGTGAGATTTACGTTATCGTTAAGATATTGCTCTAATATTGGGTTTTCTTCATATGTAACTTGGTCGCTGTTAGAAGGGGTCATATATCTTGAACTTATTCCAGGAAACTGTGATATTTGTCCTGTGACTTTGCTCGTTAAATCCCGATCGCTAAATGGGAATGCCTCTGGTGTCTTTGGTGATATTGTCATAAGATCATCATCTGCAGTGACAAATATTCCATTTGTTGAGTTTGAATTCTTGTTAGAGTTCTTAAACGTATCTTTAATGTTTTCTCTTATTGATGCAGATGTAGAGGCTGAATTATCACTATTGTTTATCAGTAATCTTGACGTTCTTATCTGGTGACTTTCTTGAATTGAATTTAACGAAACTGTAGCGGCAGATGCTTTTGTTATAGTTATATTCTCTTGTGAATCTACAACTTCTATATCCTCATTAAATGTTACCCTAGAAACTGTGCTTTTGTTTTTTGATAATAAAGCTTCGGACCTGTCACAATTCATAAATGGACTTCTTATCAAACTATCGCCCGTAGTGATTGACCCAGAAGTTATTTTATCTTTACTGTTAGTGCTACTTGAATTATTTTCCAGGGCAGAAAATGAATACAGTTCCTTTTGTGATTTCGTTTCATTGCTTATTATAGTGGTCAATCTGCTTATTGGAGTAGCTAGAGGCACATCTGATTGCTGATAAGGATGTTTTCCGCTTAAGATTGCGTCTGTATTAAAAGCAGAAGCTGGAGGTCTCCATCTAACTAAGGATTCCTCCATACGACTTATCAACCTATCAGTGACAGGAAATAATCTCGAATTCTGTCTTGTCAAAACCTGTGCCCTTAGTGATGGTTTCTTGGATGATGATATTGAAATTGGGAAAGGTGGTGCGTGAGGACTTAATTGACTGACAAGGTCTTCCATGTATTCGGAGTTGGTCGAGGTGTTGTCATACTCGTCTTCAGCATCGTAACCGGTTTGATTTTCTGAAGTTATTGGAGATACTACACTTTCAATCTCCCCTATTTCTAACTCGCAATTAATCCGACCGGTTGCTTCTATCGAAGTGTTTGGAGGAGCAGGTGGTGAATCATCTGTGTTCAAATCGTGCTCAAATTGTTCTTCTTCTTTTATTAGCTGCTCGTTTAACGCTCTGATTTGTTTTTCCTTCTCTGCAATTGTTGACTCCGGAGCTGTGTAGTACAGAGACGAGTTATCCTCGCGTAGAGACGAAGTAGATATTAATTGGGTATGTTTGACTGAATGCGATGTAGTAAATGAGTGTGTCATTGGTGAATTCCCCTGGATGAAGAGGACATTACAGAGACCCAAATTCGAGGAAGCTGTTATAAAATCGGAAGTCATCGAGTTTGAATTATGCCCACTGCTATTATCAATGTCGTTGTTGTCATTATTTGTTGTACTCATAGTCAATGGTGATGTGTTGTTGAGTGATACCGCAGCTGCAAGCATGGATGAACCAGCTGCTGATAGTGAAGTATTCAAAGACGACATAGCCTAGCCTCAACTTAAAAACTCAGCTCCAAAACAAAACACTGATTGAAAATCATTCCCAGCACACACAATGTTTTACAAAACCACAAACTTTTTCCACAAATACCAAATTCATACAATGATGTGGGAAGTTATGACTAGGGCAACATACACAGAGCCGGATCTTATTACAACCAAACCCCTCGGAATTCTTGAAACACACGTGATTAAATTAGAAGAAACTAAATTGTGTGTGATTTTAGGATCCCTCCGGGTAATCTATAAAACCCCCTTTGAAAACATCTCGTCGAAAGAGAAATTTTGTGAGAGAGGCAACTAAAAATGCTGATGTGTATAATCTTTTAGTTGATATAAATAACATTTTAATTGAAAACCGAAACATTCAGGGAAAGAACATAAGCAGAGTTCACTTCGTTGTTAATTTCGTTCCATCATATCAATTATAACATACTCGAATTTGTAATTGTGGAATTTTTTTTCTTCTGGTATCATTCAAATCCTTACTAGAACTGGATTAGGAAAATAAACATCAAATTATCTTCCTATTTTCAAACTATCAGAACAGGAAAGGAAATCTTATTTTGTTTGTTCACTTATTGGTCACTTTTAAGTATCAATCTCTTCAAGATTAATCAATCATTATAAATAATTCAACACACTCAATATAGGCAAGATAAGAAGTTATAGAAGATAATTTTTTTTTGATTTTAAAAGCGTTCACATTTCATATATAAGTAAGTAAGAACCGCTCT
>JAJMCJ010000244.1:0-13592 GCA_030572875.1 Wickerhamomyces kurtzmanii | reverse complement strand
CACAATGGTATGTACAATATTATTTCTGTTTGGTATATGTGAGATAATTGGAGAGTACTAACATTAATCAAGACCCAAGACAAGAAATCAAATATGAAGAAAAGTCAATCTACAACGTTCACACATATCTCTCAAGAAAACATCCGCAAGCTGAGGGATACATTTTCATTGATCGATCAAGATAATGACGGTACAATCTCTAAATGTGATTTAAAGTTGATGTTTGAATCACTAGAAAAAGATGTGCCAGATGGCGAACTGGATGATATGTTTAAGGCTGCACCTAATCCGTTAACGTTTGCTGGGTTTCTATCAATGATGTCAAACCAGCTGGGTCAATTACCAGGTAAAAATGAAATTATTTCTTCGCTAAAAGTGTTTAGTACCGATAACAACGATTTGGAAGTGAATGTGAAATTGCTGAAAGAGAGTTTAATAGCCGTTGGCATGAAGGATGACGAAATAAATTCAGCAATAAAAAGTTTCACAACAGAAAAGATGAACGGTGATCAAATATTTCTCGGAAATAGATTTATGGAAGCTATTAATGACGACTAACTCTTGCTACATTACTCGTTTCTTACGTCGCGATCTTTTATCGTTTATTTCTCCAATCGGTTGTTTACCAGAACAAGTAGGAACAAGTAGGGTCGATGTATGAGTAGTTATTAAATATCTTTTATTAATACTGTACAATTTTTTTGAAATGCTGTTAGAAATACTGGAACGTGGACAAAGAGAAACCAGAATACAAATAGAAAAGAACGGAAAAATTTCGTAGACCAGATGGAACGATTAGACTCTTAACGACACATTTATGCGTAGTCCTTTAGAGACCACTTTACATTAATGTTTTCCAAAAACATTTTTACGCCCAAATAAACAATTCACCTAAGTATCAACAATCAATTCATCACAACCCCAATCTTCGTAACTTCCATCAGGTAAATATCTTCTAATGACTAATGGAATTTTGCGTTGCGCCAGCTCTTTGATTGCAATTTGTAGAGGGTCAGTTTCACCTTCTAAATCAACTAAAACAGGAGCATTCATGGAGATTTGCAGAGCTCTTGTGCCTAAGATTCTTGCTCTTTCATATTTTGTCATGTATGGAGTTGTAGTTCTCTTTTCTTTTGGAATAGCTAGTTCCTTATTTGTTTTTCTTCTAATCTGTTCTTGTGTGAACTCGTCAGCACCAACACCACCGTTGACAATTAATCTACCATCTTCAGTGGTTTCTGCTACAGGAGCGTCCCCAAACTGCTCCTCGTCTGAAAAGTGTTCCTGTTCGAAATCATCAAAGTTTTCGTTACCGTCATTGAAGCTGTTTCCGGTTAGTCAAACACCAAAAAAATCGTGGCAATGAATCGAAAAAAACAAAGCAAAACCATAAATGTAAATTCACATACGCATCTTCACCATAATCAGACATATTTAATAATTTTTCACTTGATTCGGTTTCAAAGTTAAAAGAAGATTTTGAAAGTAGTTTAGAAGTTTTAACTCGAATGAAATTTTTTTTTCTTTTTTTTTGAACTTTTATTACATAATACATATACAAAAGATATTTCTTATAGTTTGCAAACAACATCAATTATCAACTCGAACTCGAGATCCAATTTGCGAAGAAGAGATCAATGGAGGTAGGGAAGGACTCAGATACCTCTTCAAACACAGGCCATTCGGAACAGAATTCAAAAAAACGAGGAAGAAGCGAGTCATTTTCGTCAGTAACTTCTTCAAGAGCGTCCTCATCTTCAAGACCAAAGAAATATTTGTGTGATTATATTGGATGCGATAAAGCGTACTCCCGTCCTAGTCTTTTGACTCAACATCAAAGAACACACACAGACTCAAGACCGTTTGCTTGTCCTACGCCGAATTGCGGGAAAGCTTTTTTTAGAGCTTCGCATTTACAAAACCATCTTATAACTCATTCTGATGAGAAACCGTTCAAATGCTCAGTTTGTGGCAAGACTGTGAGCACAAGACAGCATTTGAAAAGACATGAAATTACACATACGAGATCGTTCAAATGCGAATATGAAGAATGTGGTGAATGCTTTTATAAGCATCAGCAGCTGAGGCAACATATTCAGCAAGTCCATCTGAAAACTTTGACTTGCAATGAGTGCGGTAAAACTTTTCCAAGACCCTATAGACTAAGCAACCATAAAGAGAAGTACCACGGCTCTGCACCTGCTTATCAGTGTACTTTTCCGGGCTGCTTCTATAGCTTTAAGACTTGGTCGGCTTTACAGCTACACATCAAAACTGAGCATCCAAAACTAAACTGTAAGATTTGTAGGAAAGCTTGTGTAGGAGAAGAGGGTTTGAGAATGCATTTGATAATACATGATGATTCCAAGGTTTTGAAGATTTGGCAGTGTGAGAACTGTGCTATGAATTTTGCGAAAAAGGATGACTTAGTTAGTCATTACAATATGGATCATGATGGTCTAATTCCAGAATCATTATACAGAAAACCCTTAGAAGGATTGTCGGATCAGTTGGACTTGAAAAAAAAAGACATCGATGAAGAGTTCTTGACCAAAACATCTCAATCAATAACCACAACTACAAAAACGGCATTAGGAAAATCATCATTACTTAACGTTACAGAACGTCCGTCATCTCCTCTGTCTAAAAACTTTAGGTTGGAAGATTTCTTAGAACAAGGTAAATCAGCTGTTGATCTTTTGTTGTCATCGATAGTTCCAGAGAAAAGGATGATTCCATGCCTTTTCACAAAATGTGATAGAATGTTCAGAAGAGATTATGATTTACAAAGACATTTGAAATGGCATGAAAATGAGAAGATACGGTTAAATAAAACCTTGGAAATCATAGAAGGGCGGAAAGCTTTAAAACCTAGTGACTCTTGTGTTTCAAAGGAAAGCAAATAGGGAGTTTGTTGATTAGTGATTATAATTATAGAATAATGTTTTAAGGGTGTTATATAAGGATGTTATATAAGGATGACTGTTACCTAATAAAAGGATTTTTTGTAGAATAAAAAACACATAACGTAAAGAAAGATACTATTAAATATAACAATTAGATCTGAAAGTAGTTACTAAGAAAATACTTAAAAAAAATGATTTGATTTTTTTAGAGCTTTTGTCATAAACTAACCATGCAAAAGAAAAAAGTGAAGAAATATTAAACCTAAACAAAACAAATAAAGAAACGAACTGAAAGATCGAAATCATAAAAACATTAACTGCTTTGTAGATCAGCAAAAGCGTTGAAGCAAAGGATGTGAAATTTAGATTTCACGACTAGTTGTTTTTCGTTGCCAAATTCATATCACTCATTGCAAACAATAAATCATCATCCTCAATATCCCCTCCTCTTCGATCACCTTCACTGTTATGACGACCATCGATGTAATCGTTGTTTACTGTATTTTTAACCCTTGAAGCAATCGTGTCAGGTGGCCCTCCTGATTGTGATCTCACTCTATGCATCCTAGCATACGCATTAGTTGCTGCCGTTGTTGCATTTGATGGTCCAGAAACATTGAAAGTCCTGTTTGGTGGATGAATGTATCTTGAGCTTGCCGAATTATTACTATTGAAAGACGCTGGGGAGGAAGAATTTAGCCTTGAAATATTTGGCAATGGTGCAGATGAACCAATAACATCTTCATATGATGGTGTAATTTGATGATCGTTATTAGTATTGACTAACAAATCACTTCCATCCTCATTAGAATATGTGCTTTCTGATAATCTTGAAGGAATTGATGGCAAATGATTAGAATGTGGGGAAGTATTAAGTATTGATGTAACACGAGAGATTCCCGGAGGTGATGGTGATTTTAATCTGCCAGATTGATTGAAGGATAAACTTTCACTTAACATATCATTGTTATTTTTCATCATTTGGAATTTGATTAAAGAATCATTAATATTATAACTTGGTGATGGAGACTGTGCTAATCGTAAGTCAGGTTTGCTGTCCAATAATCTAACAAAATCATTAATATCCTCATCAACGTATAATCCACTTGAAGGCCCAGCTCTAAAAGATGAAGATTCGGTCGATAGTGAGTTTTGTGGTAAATTATATAGACCTCCTCTATCAACACTGGGAGATCTTCTGACGCTTGAACGCCGGTTCAGTCTTCCAAAAGATGAAGCATATTTCGGAGTACTTCCACTACCTGAACTAACAATGGCTACTTCAAAATTGTTGTTTGATGCTGGGACAGGAATACCATAGACAGAGTTGATCGAAGAAGTAATTGATCTTGGTATTGAAGACAGTGGTTGCGGATTACTTGAAGTTCTTTGAGTTCTCAAGACTGCCGCTAATGATGCAGTGGAACCATTTCTAGCAATTGCAGTTGGTAAACTTTGAAGAGGAGGAGGAGGAGGAGGTGTTGGTGAAGAGGCCATAGATCCAACCTTGAAAGGAACTATTGCCGAAGTTTTTGAATTATTCCAAGGGCGAGGCTGTGGAGAAGAACCCAGGTATGGAGAATTCGGTTTCGGTGATACTGAATGTGCACTCGTTAAAGAGAATCTTCTTAAGGATAATTGCTGTTGTTGTTGAGTATTTTGCTGTTGTTGCGAAGATGGCGATAATTGTAACGGTGAGCCAATATTAATATTCTGTGATTGCGCAGAAACTGTCGTCTTCTCATCTAGAGATAAAAAGTGATTTGACAATAGTTCTTCACTATCATTCAACTGAAAATCACAATCTTTTCTGTATGAAACTGAAACTCTTAAAGTTCCAACCGTTGTGATTATCGGATTTGATTTTTTTTGGCTGAGGTGTGATGGCATGTTTGATTCATTTGAGATATTAGAGTAACTACCAATGACAGGTTTGCTCAAACCAATTCTACCCTTAGAGATAATTGGCCTATTACCATCTAAAATTCTTACTCCAAGTTTTAAAGGTGTTTTCGTGAGTTTTATTTTTGACAATCTTTTCAGTAACTTATAACTTGGCAACAACCTGGAGATTGTAAATAAATATCTAAATAGAATAATTGCTTTCTTGTATAACAACGGAAGTTCTAAATTCAGACCCCCCGTTAAGTTGGTATCCAATTCAACCAACCATCTCTCTAACACAACCTCTGATTTCCTTGTGCCTTTGGCTGCACTCCAAGTATTATTTTCACAATCTTTCAGGACCAGCGATTGCTTCGCCGTCAAGTCCCTCAGATCCAAGTAAGTCTCAATAACTAATGGGGGCAAATTGGGAACATTTCCTAATTTCCATAATTTCAGATCTTCTTTAGGCAGATCGTAGTCGTACAAATCCAAATTGAACCACTTGTTTAGTTTAGCTTTTGATTCTGAAATACATTGCGGTTCTTGAATTGATCTTGACTGAATGATAACGTGTGCTGCCTTTGAAAAAAAGTTCTTAAATGTTTGTTAGTATTGCACGTTTGTGGAAATCAAAACAAACTAAATACATACCTGAATCACTTGATTTAGCTTCTCCTTGTCTTTTTTAATAGCAGGTGTATATACGTTTGAACTCATGTTGAATAAAATATCATATATGTGCGTGACTGATTCTAGGCACCTGCTTGAAACAAACCACAAAAGCAATGAATTAAAACCAGTTCAAGTAATATTCAAGCAACTAAATGTAAACCAGAGCCAAGTTCTGAGCACCAAAATGGTATTTCAAAATACTCTAAAGGCTGGTTTGTTGTTTTATTCTCTTATCAGTTCTGACTTTTATGATATTAAATTAGTAAACTTGTTGATTTATAGAACGAATGATTAATATTGGAAAATGATCTATGTCTGTCAAAGTACAAATGTTCGCAGCTAGAATTTGACCCAACGTATTGTATTATACAAAAATTTCAGCCGAGTTTGTTTTGTTTCAATAGACTCTCTACTAGATTGTATCGTAGAAAGTTGTTTTTATAAAAACTGCATTATTAACAAAAGTACTCTTAATCATCTGACCTTCAGTTTCGAGGGTTTTCCGGGGAAGAGGTGGGAGGTTCAGGGCTTCTACACATATATATATATATATATATATATATATATAAATGGGATCCTTGTATGAAAAAGGTAACAAAAACAAAAGAATAACTAGATGCATAAGCTCATAACTCTACTAAGCAAAAAAAATCAGGTTTCAGGAGGAGACGACGTAGATCTTGAGTCATGTGCAATCCACAAATCAAAATACAAATCGATCAGACAAGATGCACTCCAGGCCTGTGTAGGACTCGAATCGAAACAGAACTCACCGTCTTTATTTGTCAGTTCGGTTAAACCTGACCACTTACTATCTCTGATCCACTTTCTATGTTCTTTCAATCTGACAGATAAAAGCTGGTATAACGCCGAGGATGGTTCACCGGATTCGTTCTGACCAGTCGGTGATTCGTTATAATGGAAGTGATGCATTGCTCTCAAAAAATATCCCGTACACCAAACCCATTCCGGACCTTGATGGTAGTTTCTACCTTTTGCGGTAGCAAAATCTGCGGAATCTTCAGAGTTGTTGTAATACGGTCTATAATTAAAATCGGATGGATCCAGAGTTCTCATACCAATTGGTCCTCGTATGACTTGATCTGCAAGCTCTATAGCTCGCAAAGCATTTGCAGGAGTGAAAAGTTCCGGAGAAACAACCATTGCAATTGCGAAATTTGGCCTTAACTGGTAATCTTCATACGGCTTACCAGATTTGTACAAATCTTTATAAATACCTCTTCTGTTGATAATTTTAGGATCAACATTATACTTTGAGTCATCCTCAGGGTCAACTGGGATATAAAAGCATTTTTCAAAATTTGTTTGAAGTAAATTATCCCAATCCAGCAAAGAAATCTTCTTTCCGTCATCTTTTGTAACTTCGGTATAATCAAAGAGTCCTTGTTTATTCAACTGTAAAACAAATCTCAATGCACTTTTTAGTAGACCATTAATTTCAATAGCTGCACCGTCTCTTGGAGTTCCTGGAATACCCTTTGAATGAGCTCTTTCGCTTTCACCCATTTTATCCATCCAGGTACCACAATTGAGTTGTTGGCCACCATGAACAAGACCAGTTTCCCAATCCACATGAATTTCTACATTGAAACCATCATCTTTCATTTGACTGTCCAGTTTTGGGCCCGCATTCGCTTCACGATACTTGATACCTTTAGCATGACGGAATAGGATCTCATAAATAATATCTCTTAGAGAACTTTCATAACTAAAGGCTTCTGGATCATCGTACTCAATAAATCTATCATCCAATGGAAATCTTCTTTGAACTTTTTCATCTAGAATAGACTCACCATTAGGAGCATGCAAGATGTAGTCTTGAATACATTGCAAAAAAAACCAAGCTGCATCTCGAGCATTATAACGAGGGTTTCTACCAGAGTCTAAAAGATTTGGAATTAAGCCATGTTTCAAATTCGATGCAAAATCCAAGATATGTTCCTTTGCATCATCATATCTGCCCGTTGCAATCAACAAACCTCTAATTGATATAAAAACATCCCTACCCCAGCATCTCATATAATCGTAACTGAAGTGGGGCAGGCCCGCTGCCAAACATGGTACATTCTTTCTTGGTCTTAAAGAAGCCGATCTCATGGTTCCCACCATTTCCAGAGAACATAACGCCAGATTCTGAATAAACAGCGTTCCCTTTTGAATTCGCAGAGGTTGTTGGCGTAAAGCTCGAAATCGACAAGCTTCATAGGCTATTCCAAGAACCAAGGCAAAATATCTTGGAAGCAAAAAAAACGGAACTTGCTTGATTCTATTTAATCTAGAAGATAACCAGGCTTTGAATGTATCGATACCATCTTCATCGCTGTATTTGTGTAACCTTTCAACAACATAATCTAAAGCCCAATTACCGTTTCTCAGATGTTCACAGAGAGGATGTGTTAAGTTATTCTCTTTGATTATGTCCCTCAAGACAGAAATCCAGCCTTGTAATCCGGCGTATACTAAACCTCCATAATTTGGAATATAATAAACCCCATCAGTTCCTGCACTGGCATCTCGTTCTTCGGACTCGCACCTGTATAGTAAAATATTCAAATCATAAAGATTAAGATCTTGAGAAGCTTCAATAGCTCCGCTTTTTAAATAATTATCTAGTTCTTCATCAACACCTGCAATCGAAGTCTCAAAAACAGCAATTGAGCCTTGTGGAAAATCCTCTGATAAAATGATCTTTGATTCGTTCTTTTCAGGAATGTAATCAACAACGGGAGTGTGAAGTTTTCTCAACAAAGTTGGAATTGACGTGATCTTGTCTTTATCCTCAATCGGATCTCCTACTTTTTCTAAAGCATATGCAAATCTTGGAATAGCTCTCGTTCCACTTAAATTAATCGGAGCCAACCATTGATGCTCTTGTTCAGAGAATTTTGTTCTAGCGATCAAGAACCAGCCTTTACCAGTCTTGGAATTGACTCGATGAACAGTTATAAATTGATCTTCATGATGAACATGCATTTCATGATATTCTAGATGATGAGATTCGTGAGATATTTCTTCTCTAATTTTATATAACAATGATTTCGCTTCACCTATACCAGTATCGGTAAGACTATATTCCCTCTTTTCGCTAACTATGTCCAATAAATGTGGATAACATTCATCATATCCAAAAACCGAACCAACTGCACATGAGCATAGTGATACAAGTGCAGCATTTGGTAATGTATCTTCAACAGTCCTTTTTTGAAAAGGCATTTCATTATCATGTGTGCAGTCCATAAACAACGCATGTGGGCTTGTAGCCACTATTATTCTGGGAATTTCAATTTCTGAAGCAGAATCAATTTTCTTTTTGTTTTTTTCAGGCATCGGCTCCTTATCTGCAGGATATGTGAATTCATCTAGTGGTAAAAAATTCAGGGATCCAATCGGTTGCCCACCATGTCTACGGACTAGTCTTGACAGTTCATCTACTGACCAAGATTGCATAGCTTCTCTTATCAAAGAAGAAATTCCCAATCTTTCAACAAACAGAATATCCATTTCTTCAGAACCTGTGAATAACTCAGCAACAACATATAGATTGGAATTAACAGTTCTTGCCAAATCCAAAAGATGTTCACCAACATGCAGAGGTGTTGAATGACAGTTATCAATTCTGAAACCGTCAAATATCTGAGCACAAAGTTTTGTGTAATCTTCCATTCTTGACCACAGATATGGAGAATCTTCAGGTTTTTCACCGTATCTTAATTTAACACAATCACCCCATATAATCACTTCCCTACGTAAATATGCTTTTGATTCAGAGGATGCAAAATCAACTAAAGGGTTGCCATTCCAGATCCAACCGTTGTTGGCCAAAGCATATTTTTGATCATCAACACCTGTAAATCTTGTAAAATATGGTTCAGTTAAAGGGCTACTTTCACTGATAGCACCTAATTTTGGACCATGTTCATCAATTCTTAAATATTTGATTCTATTATACAATTGCTCCAAAATTTCAGTGATATCTTCGTCATATTCTTTGTATAAAGGTAAATTTACCTCGTCTAATATTTTGTTTGCATATCGTCTCACTGACTCAATATCATTAAGATCATCATACACTGAATTTATGATGCTTGCAAACTTGAAGATATCGATCTTATTCTTGCCTTTACCTCTGAGAGAGAATGGTTCAACAACAGCATTCTGGCTTACAAACTCACCAAGTTTTTCCAGCGAGCCTTTTACTTCCTCAGGTATTTCAACCTTGTTCAATTCGTCAACAGATGTTGACTCCCATAAAGCTTGTAGTTCATTTAGTGTCAACTTTATATCAATGACATAATATTCCCATAATTTCAGATCTCCTAAAACATGTACTTTTATGCCATCCATGATATTCAATAGATTATCTGTATTTTTGATATCAGTTGGGTAGTTAAGTTTCTTCAAGTTTAAACTAAATTTCAGTAAGGCTTCATCGAGAGCAATCGCAGAAGCTAAATGAGGGGCTGTTTGTTCGTTATACCCAGCCTCTGGATGATCCCTTAACCATTCAGAATTATTCGCAGTGTGATTGAAGACGACATCGGTTAGAGCCAAAAGACCGTGTGATTTTTGTAAGTTTTTTATCATGCTTTTCAGCTGATGATGATCTTCAAACAAATTCGGATCAAACTTCAACTGGTCGTATATTGAATAAGGTGAATTTGACTCTCCTCTATATTGTAAAGGAGTAAAATGAACCATGTTATAATTTTTATCTGCAATTTTGCTGAATACATTTTCCCAATTTGATAAAGGTCCCATCCATTTCGAAACGATCGATTGTAGTGAAACCGCGTTCAAAGCTAAAAATTTGTTGTTCACATATAATGAGGGTGGAAGAATGAAGTAATATTTTCTAGTTGTCGACAGTTCATCCAATTCATTTCTGTAGGAAATATAATAACAGTATGAACCGGGCTTATATATTTTCAAGTCAACCTCGATATCTGTATAGAAATTGCTCTTAATAATGTTTTTATAAAACTTATATCTCTTGAATGAAACGTCACTTGAAGTTGGGACGTTTGTCCACAATATACCATCTCTTGTTATAGGGCATGCAGCGGATATCAATAGTCTCAAATTGAATAAAGCATCACCTTCTTTATAGTTTTCAGGATATGGGCATGGGGGGAGAGTGTATACACCTTTTCCTGGACTCTGGGGTTCACCAGTATTGGATATACGAAGAAGAACAGTTCGCATAATTTGATGATCTTATTTACCAGAACAAACCAATTGACACAAACAAGGATTTTCAATAGAATGTAAAGTAATGATATCAATAAAAAAAAAAAACCTCGTCTTGACTCTTTCCAAACACACTTATTAGAAAACGGGCTCGGCTCCTAATGAACGGTTGTGATGAAATCTATTATATCTTTCGTAGCGAAAGGGATCAACAACATTTTCAAGCGTACCAGTACTATCGATAGAAACAAGATGGGATCTATTACCCTATGCAATGATAAGGTCAGGAGCAAAGGACTTTGCAAAGGGACACACAACAATAATCAAACAACCAAACAACCTTTTCAATGATTATGAAGGAGCCTGTGTGTGTGTGTCTTTCTTTTCAATATTTTCGGTTCTACTATTTGTTTATTTACTGTAATATCACTACATCCTCTGTTCTGTGGCTTACAAAATACCGATTTTTCAAATGTAATATCTTGGACGACTAAATAATATTTGAAAGGATGTAAATGAATAGTAGGAATAAGGCTAAAATTATAGAAACAATAAGGACAAGACCGTACTTGTAAATATACAAGTCCTTAAGCTGTTCTATGTATTTGACCATAACTTTTGAGTCTAGTTTCGATTCTCCTTCAGTTCTGACACCAAAACTGAATGGGACTTCTCCAATTTCTGTCTTGATTGGCAATTTAACTAGAAGCTCTAGCGCAATTTTAAAACCCTCAATGCGAGAAACGTTTCCTGCTTTCAATACTTGCGAACCTACTCCAAAGAAACCTGACATTGGATCAGAAGCCGGTGTCAATGGCTTGGCCAGCAGTCTCGCACCCGAACTGATAACCCTGCGGTATAACGGCCAGTCTTTGTCCATCTCCACGCCTGCTGCGTATCTTGTACCAATAGCAAAATCGTGTGATCTCAGTGATTTCAGCATATCAGGAACTGACTCTGGAGGATGTTGCAAGTCAGCATCCATGCAAACTAAGTACTCACCTTTTGATTCAGCAAAGCCTCTCAAAACTGCAGAGCTCAAACCTCTCTCTGTGGTTCTAACAATTATTCTGACGTTGTATCCCTGCTTTTGTAAAGCTTCAACTTCTTCAGTCGAGCCATCTTGCGAGTTATCATCAACAAATATCAGCTCTGTCTTTTTAGAGTCCCCATTGCCCAGAGCGGCAAATAATCTCGTTGTCAATGGCTTAATGTTAAGCCTTTCGTGATAAGCTGGTACAACCACCGAATTCTCAATCGACATCATATACTAGAAAAAGAAGTTTGAAGTCTAGAAGCCTGTATATATAATCAATTTTTGACGTGAGTATATAAAGACACGTTGTGAGAAAATCAACATATCCATTACCCGGATCTTAAGATGGCCCTTTCTGATTCATCTTTGTATGGTTTGCACCAATACAGACAATTTCTTGTACACGTATATTTTTACCCTATGATTTTTCTATGATGACCAAACACAGAAATTCCTTTGTGTTATCCGTATTTGCAAAGGCTTTTGTAGGATTGTGTGTTGCTGCAATGGTGTAGCGAATATTTGACTTCGGATATATATTTCCTGATGAGGCAATTCTGCAGACGAAGCGACCCGATCAGGGCTCCCAGGCTGGATTCTACAAGAATCAGTGAATTACAGAATTTTTTTTTTTCACGACTGCAAAGAGAATGAAAGATGGAACCATGGAACCATGGTTTGGACTCAGCATTTAAAAATAAATTGTAAAAGGGCTAGTATAAGTCTGTCAATCTTGTTTTGAAGGCTCGAGTTGGCCGATACCAAGTTTACACAATACGATTCTAGAAGAGTGAAAAAATTAAAACTGTGTAATTAGGTGATTGACAACGCCATACATTTGTGAGCCTGATAAAAATTCTTTCTTTATCAAGAGGAAGGAAGAGCTTGATTCTAACCAGGTTTGGTGAGCTAAGTCTCGATTTTTAAGCCCTCTCAGTTGATACTTACCATCGAGTCAGGTACCCATATATGCTGTGAATACAGAGTCATCTCAAGCTGGTTAGTTACCCATATAGAGTTTTGAAAAATCTGGCAGTTACACATCAACACAGTACTGCATTAACATACATATGTGTTGGAAAAAAACATATATAAACCAAGCAATACCACACTTGCAAAAGTTGTAGAGCTGACAATACAAGAGTATTAGACAAACAAATATGTCAGGTGCACAAATCTTAGATCAAGGTGCCGGTTATGGTGTTCTGGTTGGTGTTGGAGCTTTCTTCGCAATAGTGATTGTGATTTTAACTAAATTAATGAATCGATACTTGGGCGAGCATTCAAATTCAACAGAAATGTTTATGGTTGCAAACAGATCAGTTGGTATTGGTCTAACCAGTTCGGCAGTTCTGTCCTCGTGGATGTGGGCCACTGTCCCTCTCTGGACAGTTACTATGGTTTATAACTATGGGATTGGTGCTGCGTTACTATATGCTGCGACGAGTTCTGTTCAAATTGCTGTCTTAACAGTCATTGGAATTGAGGCCAAGAAAAGAATCCCAAATGCTCATACCTGTTTGGAAATTATCAGTTTGAGATACGGTAAATGGACCCATATCCTCTACATCTTCTTTTGTCTTGCCGATAATATAGTGTCGTGTTCATCTATGATTCTAGGTGCTTCCAGTGCTATATCAGCTCTATCAAGTATGCACATTGTTGCTGCCAATATGCTTATCCCATTCGGTGTTATTTGCTACACCGTGGTCGGTGGTTTGAAGGCTACTTTTTTAACAGATTATCTGCATACGTTTATTGCTCTGATTATTTTCATGTACCTCACAACAGCAGCTGTTAGCAGTGACGAAATCGGCGGTATTGGAGGTTTATACGACTTGGTTGTCAAGTACGAAGCGAGCGCCGATGCTGAGTATATCTCT
>JAJMCJ010000243.1:0-13715 GCA_030572875.1 Wickerhamomyces kurtzmanii | reverse complement strand
TTTATTTAAACCATAAGATCATTGGTGCCGAGTGGGATGAAGCAGAAAAGAAATGGAATGTTACCATTGAAAGAAATGGTGACCCAAATGATACCTTTGTTGATTCTGGGGAAATTTTAATCAATGCTACAGGTGTCTTAAACAAATGGAAATGGCCAGCTATTAAAGGTTTGGAAACATTCAAAGGTCCAAAATTACATAGTGCTAATTGGGACACTTCTTTGTCATTAGAAGGTAAAAGTGTAGGTGTTATAGGTTCAGGTTCAAGTGCTGTTCAAATTGTGCCAAACATTCTTCCACAAGTCAAATCCATCAAGCAATTTGTTAGAAGTAGATTTTGGATCACCGCTGGATTTGCTCAAAAGTTTGCAGGTAAGAATGGTGAAAACTTTAAATACTCCGAAGAGCAAATAGAAATTTTAAAAAAAGATCCTGTTAAGTATTTGACCTACAGAAAAAATATTGAATCTGACTTGAATAAAAGATTCAGATCAGTGTTGAAAGATAGTGCTGAACAAAAGGAAGCCAGAGCCTTTGCTGAAAATGAAATGAAATCCAAGCTGAAAGCTAAACCAGAAATTGCTGATCGTGTAATTCCACAAGATTTTGGTGTTGGATGCCGTCGTCCAACTCCTGGAAACGGATTTTTGGAAGCACTTTGTGATCCAAAGACTGAATTAGTTTATAACGAAATTGAAGAAATCAATGAAACTGGTCTCCGTACTAAGGATGGTGTGCAACACGATTTTGATATTTTGGTTTGTGCTACAGGATTTGACGTTTCTTGGGTCCCACATTTCCCAATCATTGGACGTCATGGTAAAGATCTACGTGATGAATGGAAGGACAAACCTGAAACCTATCTTTCTATTGCTGTTCCTGAATTTCCTAATTATTTAATTTTTATGGGTCCTCATGCTCCTTATGCTCATGGTTCGGTGCTACCAATGACAGAAGCCATTGCCAAGAATTTTATTCAACTGGTTGAAAAAGTTGCAAAGGAATCAGTGACATCATTCGAACCAAAAGTTGAGGCTGTTGAGGATTTCATCAATCAAAGAAAAACATTTTTATCAAGAACAATTTGGAATGATCCATGTAGATCATGGTTTAAACAAGGTACCTACGATGGTGAATTGATGATGTGGCCAGGGTCAAGAATTCATTTCTTTGAAATAATGCAACACCCTAGATGGGAAGATTATAATCTAACTTATAGGAAGAACAACAGATTTGAATACTTCGGTAACGGGTTCCATACTAGAGAATTTGATGGTAAGGACTTAAGTTGGTATTTGGGATTATTGGATGGTAAAGATGAAGAACCCGAATATGAAGATGAATCAATCAAAGAATTTTTGATCAAGAAGTGAGCTCTTCATATGCTAACTTTTCCTTCCATACAATATATATATATAAACAAATTTTATATTTAAATCTTTATTTTTCCCGTAACACAGCGACAATGTTTTACTTCGTTAATTTGTACCTATGACTCTTCAACACTATGTAAGAGCTAAATACCTTCATGGTCTTCCTCTAACATATACTGAGCTGGCGATTCCATTTAAACCCACCGGTTGGTCGGTTCATGCGAGATAGCTTATAGCTGTCCATCAAAATTTGGTGGACGTAATCTGGACTATGATTCAATAGGAGGGTTTTCCTACGAAATCAACAACAGGAAACTGCAATCCACCATGGTGGTGCAAAGGAAGTATAAGTACTCATAATTTTCCTCCAACACCTTACATCTCTGCATTGTAGTGATAAGTTGATTGAAAAATAATGAGTCTCTTTAAACACCTTGAATATAAACCTGCTGATGAGTTTAACGATCTCAGAAAGAAACTAGCAGACGATACTACAGCTCACAAGATAGATGTCAGTGCTGGTGTCTACAGAGATGATACGGGTGAATCATTTATCTTACCATCTATTAGATCTGCCAAGCAGATTCTTCAAGAAAATGACAAGGGTCATGATTACAATTTCTGTTTAGGTATTCCAGATTTCGTGAAACCCGCTGCTAAAATTGCAGTGGGTGAAGATGCGGTTAAAAGAGGTGTGGTTGCTTCTTGTCAAACTGTAGGTGGAACCGGTGCTTGTCATTTGGGTGCTGCATTCTTGAGCCAATTTGGTGGCTACGATCAATTCTATCTAGGTACTCCAGCTTGGCCTAACTATTTTTCACTAATAGAACAAGTTGGCGGTACCATTCATACTTACGACTACTATGATCCAATTGATAGAGGCGTCAATTTTGATAACTTACTTAAAGTTCTTAAAGAAGCTCCTCCAACTTCCGTTTTTATGTTGCAACTATGTTGCCATAATCCAACTGCATCCGATTTGAATATCGATCAATGGACAAAAGTTGGTGAAATTATGAAAGAAAGAAATCTCATTCCTTTCTTTGATTCTGCCTACCAAGGATTTGCAACTGGTTCAATCTATGACGATGGTGCCCCTGTCAGAAAGTTTATTGAGTTGGGATTGGAGGTTCTGGTTGCCCAGTCGTTCTCTAAAAGTCTTGGTCTATATGGTGAAAGAATTGGTTGTTTGCATGTTGTAGTCAAAGATCCGGCTACAACTGGAGTTACAGCTGATCAGTTGAGATATATTTTCAGAGCAGAGTGCTCAAGTTCACCTGCATATGGTGCAAGATTAACATCAATCGTTGCTAATGACACCGACCTAGAGAAACAGTGGAATCAAGATCTGGAAGGCATAGCTCAAAGACTCCAAACCTTAAGAGCAAAAGTTTACGATTTGTTGACCGAGACATACAAAACACCAGGTACCTGGGATCATGTTAAGTCCCAAAAGGGCTTATTCTGGTATAGTGGATTGACTAATGATCAAAGTATTAAGCTTGTTGATGAGTATCATGTCTATCTTCCGAAGTCAGGTCGTGTCAATATTGCAGGATTAAACGATGGAAATGTCAATGCTTTCTGCTCAGCATTTGATGAGGTCGTTAGAAAATACTCTAGTTAGCGGTAGTCATAATACATGTACATGTAAAATATTGTGTATTTTGTTACTCAGCTTTTCTTAAATACGCGTCCCCATGCTTTCAAATTTTTTTGAGGTCGTCAAAAAAAATACTCTAGTTGAATGTAATGAATGTATATGTAAAAATCGTATACTCTATTGTTCAGCTTTTCTTAGATGACCGTTCTCTTAAAACAGCACCATACTTTATCAGCAACAGACAGGAGCCGAACCCAAACAATAGAACAAATGCAGAAACTGTGTTAGTCCACCCAACGCCTATGGAACGTATCTGGATTAAACAAGTTGCAGTACCAATAGCCCCAGCTATATATCTTGCACAGTAGTTAGAGGCTATCGCATCACCTCCTAGGTGTGGCAGACAATCAATTGAATAGGCATTGATACTTGGGAAACAGAATGTCTGTGCCACTCCGTTAAAGAATAGCGCAATAATAGGGAGTGCCATTCCACCCTTTTCCTTCTCAATTGCCCATCCATATATTAATACACTTATAGGGAGCACAAATCCAAACGGAACATAAGTCGACCTTAGTCTATCCTCAGGAATACGTAGGCCTCCTCTAATTTTGATGTATTTCTTGACATATCTGTCAGCCCATCTCCCACCAAAGAATGAGCCAATTAAATAACCCATGCCTGGGGCCAAATAAAACAGAGCTCCATATATCGGTGTTGTAAGATTGAACCTTGGATTTACGACACTAGGAATTGGAGTAGTCAACCCGTACATATTGTACAATAATGCCATACTCATGAACCCACTTAGAATTAAATTAGAGTAAGTGAAAGCATGGATCACTCGAAATGGGTTATATGGTACCCAAACAAACCATTTACCAGGGTGAGTTTTTTTATAGTCGTCTACCTTTTTGGCTTTAATTGTCTCTTTGAGGAATAACAACGTTAATACAGCAGTGAGGCCGCCTAATCCTGCCAACACCCAAAATATGACCCTCCAAGATGTGAAAGTAATTATAACACCACCTATCACTGGCGCAAATGCAGGTCCTAACTGCGACCCAGACAATGTGATACCCATCGCATTTCCTCGCTGCTGAGGAATATAAATATCACTAACAATACTACCACCTAGTGAAAAGAATGCTGTACCAAAGAGAGCAGTTAGACATCGAAATATGAAATACATCGTAAGGTTCTGGGATACGGCAACAAGTATTGTACAAATTGTGAAGCCAACGGTACAGATCAGGTATACAGGTCTTCTCCCGTAAATGTCTCCAAGAGGTGAAGTAACACAGGGCGACACGGCCATCATTATACAATAGCAGGCATTCGATAAAGTGATGATAGTGTCTGTTGTATGAAACTGTTCTGCAATATTCGAAACAGCAGGCAACATGGCCATACTCGATGATGGTGAAAGAAAAACAGACAATGCGATGATTCCAACAAAGACTTGCTTTCTAGCTGGTGTGAATCTGTCATAGAATGGATCATCCTCAGGCTTCAATGAAACTGAAGTGGTGGTTATTTCTTCCTCTTTCTTCTCAATATCAGTGTTCTCACTGGACATTGCGCTTATTATTATTGTTGAGGTTTTTGCTAAACGGATATTATCATTCCCAACTTCAAAACCATTTACAATACTGAGAAGCTTTCATGTTCTATGTTTTATGTCTGGGAATCTTTTCTCACTAGACCCAAGCTTCACCATGGCTCTTCGGTGGAGCTCCAACTCCGTTACGGATTTAGATGAGTAATTTGATGGATCTATTAAGTGCTGTCCACTTTAGGGCAGTTACCCTTAAACCCATGAGCTCCTCGACTGATAAGAAACAAGCGCAAGTAGTCCACTCAAAGGTTTGGGACTAAGGAGGACGTATGATGGATTTACCAGTGACAGTAAGTGTCTATGATAAGAGGTACTGAAACACTTATATAATGCTTCAGCTATTCCTTCAAATGGATTAATACTTCATTACGCTGCTAGTCATTACATACAGACATTATGACTCGTGGAATCAAGATAGCTATAGATCGTGGTGGAACATTCACCGATGTTCACGCCTCAATTCCAGGTAGAGAAGACTTGGTATTCAAGTTGTTGTCAGTTGACCCAAGCAACTATCCCGATGCCCCAACTGAAGGTATTAGAAAAGTATTAGAGATTGCTGAGGGTTCCCATATTCCCAAAGGTGTTCCTCTCAGTCTTGACAGTATTGAGTCCATAAAAATGGGTACCACTGTTGCTACAAATGCACTATTGGAAAGAGATGGTGCTAAAGTTGCTCTTTTGACGTCAAGGGATTTTAGAGACGTGTTGGCCATTGGTAATCAGACAAGACCTGATATCTTCAATATCAGTGCGAAAAAGTTAGATCAGTTGTATTCCAAGGTTGTTGAGATCGGTGAGCGTATCACTTTAGTTAACTACACTGAAGGTGGTGGTGCTCAAAAACCAATCACCTTGGCTGATAAAGATCAATATGAGGAGAAAAGCTTAGTTGCAGGTATAACAGGCGATGTTGTCAATATCTTGGAGAAACCTGATCTTGCCGAAGTCGAAGAACAATTATTACAATTGAAAGCAGAAGGGTTTGAGTGTTTAGCTATTTGTTTTTTGCATTCGTACTTATATCCAGTTCACGAGCAGAAAGTTGCTGCCTTAGCCAGATCACTGGGATTCCAAGTCTCTGTGTCGACTGAGTTACAGCCTGTTATTGGTGTTGTCAGTAGAGCATCCTCCACAGTTGCTGATGCATACTTGCTGCCAAAGATTCAAGAATATTTGAAAAGTTTTAGTGCTGGATTTAAAGGTGGACTTGATGCAATGGGTAACAAGTTACTCTTTATGCAATCGAATGGGGGACTTTGTCCATGGAACAAGTTCACTGGTCTTCGTGCCATTCTATCAGGTCCTGCAGGTGGTGTTGTTGGATATGCCGAAACTTGTTTTGACAAGAGACCTGAAAATACCAAAGCGACTTTAGGTTTCGATATGGGTGGTACTTCTACTGATGTTTCAAGATTTTCAGGTAGATACGAACATGTTTTTTCAAACATTGTTAGCGAAGTACATTTAACTACTCCTCAACTTGATATTTCTACCGTAGCTGCAGGTGGTGGTTCAATGCTGTTTTGGAAAAATGGAATGTTTGTTGTTGGTCCACAATCTGCAGGTGCTCACCCAGGTCCTGCTTGTTACAGAAAAGGTGGTCCTTTAACAATCACGGATGCTAACGTGTTCACTGGTAGACTACTGCCAGAGTTTTTCCCTAAAATTTTTGGTCCAAATGAAGACGAACCTTTGGATGTCGAGAGATCAAAAGTTTTATTTGAAGAACTGACTGAGCAGATTAATAAAGACAATCAATCCAAACTTACACCAGAGGAAGTTGCCATTGGTTTTTTGAAAGTTGCAAATGAGGCAATGAGTCGACCAATTAGAACATTGACTGAAGGTAAAGGTTATAGCACTGGTGATCATAACCTGGCCGTTTTCGGTGGTGCTGGTGGTCAACACTGTTGTTCTGTTGCACAAATTTTAAACATTGAGAATGTTGTTATTCACAGGTACTCTTCACTACTTTCTGCTTATGGTATCTCCCTCGCTGATATTGTTATTGAAAAACAAGCACCTGTCTCCTCTCTTCTAAAGGATTCAAACTTATCTGTTATCAAAGCAAAGTTGGATGAGCTCACTGAACAAGTGTATATTGAATATTTGGAACAGAAGACGGGTGAAAATTTATACACTACTGAACTTTTTCTAAATTTGAAATATGCAGGTACAGATACTTGTCTGATGATCGTCAAACCTGACGAAGGCTGGGATTTCAAGTCAAAATTCATTGCGCAGCATCAACAGGACTTTGGATTCACTTTAGATAGAGCAGTTATTGTGGAGGATGCACGTGTTAGATTGGTTATCCATGGTAATAACAAACCTTCAGCTAATCCATTTGAAGAGTCTGAATTTATCACTAAGTTAGAGGCTCCAGCAGCTTTGAAAAAGACAACTGTATTCTTTGAGCATTTTGGACATCAAGACACTAGTGTTTATCTATTGAAGTCGTTGGTGAAAGGTACCGTGATCAAGGGTCCTGCAATTATTGTCGACGACACTCAGACCATTTTGATTGAACCAGAGTCCTCTGCTGAGATTTTGAGTGATTCAGTTCTTGTCAAGGTCTCTAAAGCCAAACAGGAAAAGTTATCCACAACAGTAGTTGATCCTGTTCAGCTATCTGTATTCGGACATAGATTCATGTCAATTGCAGAACAGATGGGTAAAACATTACAAATGACAGCAATTTCCACTAACATCAAGGAAAGATTAGATTTCTCTTGCGCATTATTTACAGCAGAGGGAAAACTATTGGCTAATGCTCCGCATATTCCAGGTCATTTAGGATCTATGTTCTTAGCTGTTGAGACTCAAAATGAAATGTGGAAGGGAAAGCTAAAACCTGGTGACGTTTTATTTGCAAATCATCCAAGTACTGGTGGTACACATTTGCCTGATATCACCGTTCTTACGCCTGTATTAGATGATAACAATAATGTATTGTTTTGGACTGCCTCTAGAGGTCACCATGCTGATATTGGTGGTATCTCTGCTGGTTCTATGCCTGCAGACTCAAAAGAAATTTGGCAAGAGGGTGCTGCAATTGAATCTGAAAAATTATACGACCAAGGTGTCTTTCAGTACGATAAGGTTGTGGAGTTGTTGTATACTAAACCAGGTCAATATCCAGGTTGTTCTGGTTCCAGAGCTTTAGAGGATAACATTAGTGATCTAAAAGCACATGCATCTGCCAACTATAGGGGAATCAACTTGTTGAAGTCTCTGATCAAGGAGTTTGGCTTTGATGTTGTTAGCTTATATATGGATGCTACTCAGAAAGCTGCAGAAACAGCAGTGAGAGGATTACTTCAAGTTGCATACGATAGATTTGGTGGTGAACCAATGAAAGCTATTGATTATTTGGATGATGGTACTGCTATTGCTGTAACCATAACCATCAACAGAGAAGATGGTAGTGCAGTTATTGATTTTACCGAATCGGGAGAGCAATTCTACAGTAACTTGAATTGTCCTATAGCTGTTCTCTATGGTAGTATTCTTTATGTGCTAAGATGTTTGATTAATGTGGATATACCTTTAAACAGTGGATGTATGGCACCTTTGGATATCAAAGTTAGAGAAGGGTCGCTATTCAAGCCTTCATATGATGCTGCAACTGTTGGCTCAAATGTTGAAACGGCACAAAGAATCTCAGACACTCTATTCAAGGCATTCCAGGCTTGTGCTGCTTCTCAAGGTACTTGTAATAATTTCACATTCGGCTCATCAGATCCTCAATATGGTCTTTTTGGATACTATGAAACCATTGCTGGAGGTGGAGGTGCAGGAGAAAACTTCAATGGTCAGTCTGGTGTACAAGTACATACAACTAACACAAGAATGACAGATTCCGAATCATTCGAGAAGAAGTTCCCATGTATTCTAAGAAAATATGAAATTAATCGTGGTACAGGTGGTCATGGTTTGAACAGAGGGGGTGATGGTGTCATCAGAGAAGTCGAGTTTACTATTCCATTACAGGCAACATGTCTAATGCAAAGAAGAGTGTTTCCTCCATACGGAATGAATGGTGGTAGCCCAGGTAGAAGAGGCTATAACTATTGGTTGAAGAAATTGGATGATGGATCATATAGAAAGATAGCGCTAGGTGGTCAGAACAGTGTGTGGGTGAAACCAGGTGATAGGGTTAGTATTGAGACTCCTTCAGGAGGAGGTTGGGGTAAACCAGTTGATGAAGAGTCGACTGAAACTCAAGCTCATGTTATCGCATCTGTTTCGTACCCATCAATCAATGCACCAAAAGCTGAACCGAGTATTTTGACCGGAAGCGTGGCATTAAGAGGAATAACTCAAACGACAAATTAGTGCGCTGTTCTACTGAGTTATGTGTGATTGGGCTGTACCGAAGAGTGTGCTCTTTCATTGATTAATTAATAACTAGAAGTTTCTACATTTTCATTTTTATATCTTTTACAGTAGTCGATAATAAAGTTCATAATCATTATATATCGTCTGGTCTTGTAGTTCAGTTCTTATATGTTGAATGATGACATCCATAATTGTTGGTTAAAGGCTATTTTTAACGATAAGCCAGATATCCACCAAATTGCTACTTGTTCAGAAAGGGCTGTATATTCTTTGGCAGGCATTACTTGGGTAATCTTATTTGTGTATAGTTTATTTCTTTAAATTATGGAAATACAACCTTCTCTTGTTGTTATATTTTTCCTCACATTTTCAGGGTTTAAGTTCCATTACTATAGGTGTATGTGAACTAAACCTATATAATTGTACATTCTTAAGGAATATTCTGCTAGACTTGGATGACTCTTTGAACACTGATAGATTTAGAATATAAAGAATGACAACTGGAAAGGATCAATTTTGATTTTAATTGCTATTTTTCAAAAACTCCAGAAACAAACAGAGAACTTTTAGAAGTTGAGCATATCGCTATATATTTCTTACAGTAAATATACGTATATTACATTTTCAACTGTTTATATTCAATTTCTTACCCACCTGTAGATCCATAGAAAACTCTTTCATTTAACAAGGTTTTGGCTCATGACATGTTTCTGGCTTAAAATAGTAAAAAGTTTTTCTCAAGTCTTTGCATAATCCATGGAAAAGCGTAGGTGTAGCTACTTCAAGGTCAATCAATGGTTCTGTGGACTTGGTCTAAAAATGCCGGACTTCGGTTTCAAAAGAGTAACCTCTTCTGGTCTCAAGATTCTCCTAGTCATTAGCAGAGTATTTAAAACTCGGAGTTCAAGCTTAATAATTCAGCCACACTATCGGCTGAACAAATAAGTGAACCGTTGGGTGGATGGTACAAAATGTTGAAGAAAAGTATAGTAATAGAACGAACTACTATGAAGTTCTATATACAGTGTTTTACCATCGATCAATGGATGGTGTTAGGATCGATATAACGATGAGAAATATAGATATTTTTTTAATAGGAAGAACTTAAATCTACAAAGCTTCTTCAACCTTTAAACAATATTTGCACCCTGTGGTACTATTTATTTCTGATCAATCATAAAAGCAAAATTAATATCAATACGGTAGCAGGGGTCTATGCCAAGGCTACCCTAACTAACCTCCAATGACACAACGGACCAGATATGAACCACAAGTATTAGGCCAGTTTTACGTCAGAGATCGGATCTATGTATTATATAAGAAAAAAGAATGTTCCGCAGATATAATTTGGTGAAGTTCAAAGCGAACTCTATGCAGCACGATAAACCCTTATACAAAGGAATACCAAGAAAAATCAAATATACAGCTTATTAATAGTAGTGATTACTAATTAGTATGAGTTAAGAGCTCTTAATTCAGCTATTAGACTGCTATGCAGACTTTTTTTAATGTTTAGATGCCAAGCTTGAAAGTCTTTTCACCATTAGAAATTTATTTTAGCGAGCACACGAATTGATACTTCACCTTATCAGAGATCGAAAATCTTATAAACATCTGACTCTTTCTCTCAATATAGCTTATAATCAAAACCATAACTATTATTTCACAGTATATTCTAAAAGCTAAATTATATCAACAACTTCAAAATGGTTAAAATTGCTATCGCAGGGGCTGGTGATATTGCCAGATATCTTACGGACGAGTTCAATGAAAAATCAATTGAGATTGTGATTTTAACCAGAAGTGATAAGGATTGGTTCAAAGGCCAGAAACTTGAGGTTAGATTTACGGATTATGATTCTGTTGACAGTATCTTGGAAAATATTCAAGATTGTGATGGATTAGTTTCAGTTCTTTTGGATTACTCGAAGAAATTTGAGACCTCGCATTTGAATATGATCGAAGCGGCCCTCAGATCAAATAAATGTAAAAGATTTATTCCCTCTGAGTACGGTACTGACATCACAAATTTTCCTGATCAGCCTATTTTCTATGAGTTCAATCATGCCGCAACCAGGGAAAAACTGAGAGGTCTGTCTAAAGATCAATTAGAATGGACCTTATTGAATGTTGGTTGGATAAGCGACTATTTCATTAGCTCTAGTCAAAGATACGTTAAAGATATTGGAGATGCGTTCCCACTTAATTGGGAAAAACGTACAATGGTTATTCCTGGTACAGGAAATGAACCTGTCTCATTCACATCTGCGAAGGATATGGCAAAGGCTATTACTGTACTTTTTTTAACAGACAAACCATGGGAAGAGATCATCTATATTTGTGGTGAAACATCATCCTGGAATGCGGTTGCTAGAGATCTCTCATTAAATGTAAAAGTATCATATAGACCACTTACAGCTATCGTTAAGGATATTGTGAATGGTACTATGGAAAAAAACAGCGACAAATTAACTTTTGCAGAATATGAGCTTTGTTCAGCAGCCGGTGCATGTGGATTACCTCAAGATTTAGTTGAGAAACATAAAAAGGAGTTTTTCCGTGATCTAAAGTTCAGAACTGTCGCTGAGCTGATTGAAGATGCCAGAACTCAACAAGGAATTATTTAGATTTTAACAATATCATGAATTTCCAGGAATACTCTATGTTTGTGGAAATCCTATAACTGAAATTGAGTTTATTGGGTTTTACTATAGTCGAAGTTTCCTGATATAGAGTCGCCAACATAAATGAATAAAAGTTACAATCACATTTCTAAAAGTATTTGAAAAGTTTTTTGCCAGATCTGAACGATAACTAAATAATAATACTTGTTTGGGGTCTTCTCTTTAATGGTACTTTCAGTATCGATTGATATTTCCGTAATAATACCCGATGAATGAGTTACAGGATCAATTCTATACCAAAAGGATAGGAGACCTCTAAACAATAAATGTAGCCGCAAAGATCCGTCTAGAATTGAATATCCTCATCGCTAAAGAGATTCCCGGAATATCTAGACCTTTCTTGATTCAATCCTAATATACTAGCTGAGTTTACCAAAGCTGCATTAATAATTGAAGTCGAATAAGAGGTATTACCATTCTCAAAGCAATACATTTTCAAGTACATAAAGTGCCAAGCCTTTAACTTTTCGAACTTTAAATTTTCGAAAGATAGGGGAGCTATTAATATGTTAGTATCACAGTCAATGCATGGTTTGATTATATTAATGCTTTGAAATACATTCGGCATCAATGAAGTATACGATGGGACAGAAATACATGCGAGGACTAATCATTAGAAGAAATATGGCCATCGAAGAACTTTGGTTAGATTTAGTTTTGTCTATTGAACTATTACCATCATTATCCTTCAATAGATAGTGTACCTGCCACAATATAAGGTCTTTATTACAAAACTGAACGAAAGGGTAGCAGAACTCAAAAAATTCCGTAATAGAGAATCAAGACCAAGACATGCTTGAGAGGGTGTAATCTCATCAGATATACCGAATTGCTAAGATCAGCTCTATTGTAAAAAGTTAATTTGGACCCATTAGAGTGCTTATAGAGTTTTACAAAATCATTTAAAACGATCTGGATCTTCTATAAGAGAGGAAATAAAAGAAGCAGGTTTCAGATAAACCAAATCGGATTTGAGGATTGCATACCAGTTAGTTCTTTGAATAGAAACCCCATCTAATTTTTCAGCTTGAGAATTGGGTTGACTAGTAGTATTTGATGTAGAAAAGTCATCAGAACCTGTTTTTGGGATTTGCTTTTGAAATACTTTCTAAAAACATTATTTTAAGGAAACCATTCCTTCCAACTGTTTATTTGTGCTTTCCACTTGTTTCATAATGCTTTTCATTGAATCATTTGAAAATGGGCCATCGACCCTTTCATATGTACAACTATCAGTACATTTATCCAGTAAGCATCTACTACAAAATGGTTTTTTGACAGTCGCATCTCAACCTCCTTTTCCTACAATTAGAACGTACTGAGGAAATTATGTTTCTTTTTTGTTTTGGCTGTGGGTGATACAAAGGCATCTATCACAGAGTCGTAGAAAACTGATCATTTTCAAAGTTTGTATTTTTTGAAAAAGAAGTGGGATTTAAAGGCCTTTCAAATAAATTCCATTATTCCTCTAGTTTGATAAATTGAAGAGAGGTTGATTGGTAACATAATTTAGAGTTGCATTCATGTTCTACGGAATAATGACTCTGGCTACAGAAATATATGATTGCAATTCATATGTAGACCACTGAATACAAAAAAGTTAAAAATACATAGATATCCAAATTAACTATTACAGCAACAATGGTTTTTATTGGAAGCACAACTTTATCAAGATTCTCGTCGTCCCGATATGGTTTAGGGACTAACGCATAAGTGTGTTTTTTATCACCATAATGCGAATTGCTACCAGTAACAAAAACTATACCACCTGGCTGAGACTTTACCAGGGGGGTGGCATCTTCAAAAGAACATAAATAGAAATAACATTAATATTAACAAGGAAGGTATCCTCAAACACATCTGATGATTTTATAGTACGATTCGCATGAGCATGACCAGCATTATTGAAAAAATGTATTTGTCCGGCAAATTTTTCCCTGCTCAACCAAGTTTATGATTTCTTGAGCAGGCTGACTATTGCTTTTTATTGATGAGAGATTGCACTCGATGAGAATGAGATTATCAGTTTTGGTGATTCTCTTTAAATTGTGACAACACTACATGGTGCCAATTAGGAAGGGCCCATTGAACAT